>MU261979.1:70000-82465 GCA_020310875.1 Ceratopteris richardii
CATTGCTATTTTTAGAGTACAAGAGGGTATACATGGATGGGAGAAGATTCATAGACACATCATTCAAGTCTTTTTCTTACATTTATGTTACATAATTAGTTATGAAAAATCACTATTGAATGTTGAGTGATATTTTTAATCTTCAAAATTATAATATCTTTGAAAAAAATGGGCTTGGCCTCCACTAGGCTTGCTTTCACATCTTTACATGTTTCCATGATGTCGATGTATGCTTCCTCCTCCTGTAGAGCTACCAACAAGGACATTAATAAATCAATCTTGATCATGTCTTCTTCCAGTACCTTCTTTTATTACCCTAATTGATCTTGTGATTATATAAGCTATTCTGAAAGGTGTTCATTCAGAATATTAAACCTATTTCTTTATTTATGAGCATGTTCATACTCTTGATTTGCCCCTATAAGTTCTTTTTGGGTGTCCAGAGCACTTCGAATCATACTTTTGACCACCTGTTTGAGTTGTGTCATGTCTACATTTAGACAAGTTGTGTGGAAAATTAGTAGTTGTTTAGTTCTTTCTTGTTTTCCCCCTACTCTATGAATAGTCTCATTAAAGGGTTGTGCTAGATGCAAGTGAATCTTTGGTTATCCTTTTGCTTTATTATTTCCCTCTTTATTAGCACGTTTGGCTTGAATAGGTGTGATTTTCATTGTGCTTAAGGACTATTCTTCTATTGTAACCTAGATTGGAAAAATGGGCTCTTCAAGAGGACCCTCATGTTCTCTTCATCACCATCGTGTTTAGTGTCTATAGACGCTATTTTTCTTTCTTGAGTATTTGTTGTTGTGTTATGGTAAAGTCCATGCATGGCCTAGATGTCCATAAAACTTCTTCCTCTTCATTTGGTTATTGCTCTTGTGGCTTTATTGGTGGATCTTGATCATCTAATATTTGATTCAAATTATCTCATTTCTATCATCATTTTCATCATTCTACAAATTAGTGTCCAAGAGAGATTTGTCTTCTACGTCTTGTGATCAAGAGTATGAACTAGAATCATCCAAGCCCAACATGACATGCCTAGACAATCTTGTGATTTTCTTGCCTTATCTCTACTTTCCCTTAGATCCATATGATTGCCTATAATAATGTCCTTGGACAATTAGATTCACTTGTCTTTCTATATAGGCATGTGTGGCTTGAAGTGATTGTTCCAATTCTTCATGAGTGATTAGTGGCAATTGAGATAATGTAGATGTTGGTGAATGATGAACTCTATGAGCGAAGGAAGTTGTGGCCACTTTATCATATCCTCCTACTCTCTCTGAGCCCCTCATCTTTGGTATTGGACTAGTTTGAGCTTCCGATAAACTAGCCATCTTTCTCTTCTTTGGCACAAATGCAAACTTTACATATTGAGCCATCTCCAATGTGATTGGCATTGAGAGTAACTTGCATATCGATGGTATATCAAAATGGTAATAACAATACTTATTTTTATCAAATCCCCATTGTTTCTTTTTATCAAAGAGTCTCTCTTGCACACATGGGGTAAGGTTTATATAATTGCCTACTTTCTTTATTGTGTGTGATAGCAATTAAACAACAATTTTTTGAGCTCTAGTGCACCTATTCATACTTAGAAAGCAAATTTGTTGATGCACCACTCTTATTTCTTCTTTGATGTCCATTCTATTAATGTCAACGAATGTCCTCTTCTTGGCATCATGATCTTCATCTTTGAAATCCACTTTTCCATCCTTCACCCAACCAAAAGCTCCTTTTATGAGCTCATGTGTGAACCTAGCTATCGTTGGTTTTCCTTTCAAGTTTGTTTCTATTTGTTATGGTATTGAAGGCTTATCGGCAGGTCATTGTAATGTTTTCATGACTTGAGCACATCTCTCAAAATCATTCATAGATGTGGGCATCCTTAAATATGCATCCATTCTTGCTTGTTTCCACACTTCTTGAGTAATGGGCATGCTACGTAGGATCTAGAAATCTTGAGACATCACAATGAATTGATGATCACAATCCATGATAAGGATTTTCATGAGAAATAGGTGTTCTTGTGCTATTTTCTTCATCTCTCAACCAATGAACACTTGATTTTATTGCACATCAAGTATTTTAGTTGTTTGTTATGTATCCATGTGCACTCAAATCATGTAGCACTTCATTAGTATCAAAGTACATTAGAATCAATTGGTGTTTTTTGATTGGTGCTCAAGCAAGTAGTGGAATGCCCTTCATGGTAATCCCCCTGATGTGGAGCATATACTTTATCCTTATGGATTCCCAAAAAGAAAAACAATAGTAAATCAAACATCAACGTTAGTGTGCTAAAGGGAATTACATGATAAGAATTGTTAGTGTTAGTGAGAAAAATATCCTATTTAAATACTATAAGTGAAGTTCTATTATTTTATGAGGAAATGCACACAACTAAAGAAATCAAGAGGAGCAATGTGTAACCTCATAATCGTACATCCAATCTTGACCTAGGATGAGCTCTTCTAGCAAATCTAAGTCATTGCAAACTAAATAGTAATGTTGCATGGTGTTATTTCCTAGGTGTAGAAACAAGGTTACCTCTCCTAAGCATTTGATGCAGTTGCCCCCTATTCCAATCGTCTATTCTTCCATTGGTG
The DNA here is from genome assembly GCA_020310875.1 of Ceratopteris richardii. Lineage (NCBI taxonomy): Eukaryota > Viridiplantae > Streptophyta > Polypodiopsida > Polypodiales > Pteridaceae > Ceratopteris > Ceratopteris richardii. The sequence goes on from MU261979.1 coordinate 72,616, forward strand.
TGATCATCACCTTTAGTTTGTTCACTAAGAAAGAACAAATACAACTTATGGGTGCTCCCCTGTTGATTAAAGCATCAATCAAGAATTACTCTTTGTTACTAATTCTTTGGTTTATATATGCTTTTCTAGACATATTGCTCAGTTTCTTGATATTCATTGTGTGGTAATTAGATATAGGGATTGGTTCTTCACCTTTTAGGTATCTCTCATCCTGCTCTCGGATCCACTCTGTATGTTTTTTGTATTCTCTCTATGATTTCTTTTCTAGCTTCCCCTAGAACTCGTTCTTCTTCTTTTTCACAATTTGGTGCTCCTAAGAGTCTTTCTAACATTCTTGTGAGAGGTTTGGTATATCTTTTACCCTCCATCCACTTATATATTTGGTTAGAATATCTTTGTCTAGTATTTCTAGGTTGATAGCACCACCTAAAGTGATTCCATTCACAATCAAAGGACCATAGCTTCTTTGTTGGAGTTTCCTAGTGTTGTTTCAAAGTGTATACTAGTACTAAGTCTCCAACATGAAGACCTTTGTCCTTGGAATGGTAGAAAACCCAGATTAAGCTATTGAAAGGTATTTGGTTGTTTAGCATATGTACATATAGCCTCACAAATCAAAGGAAAATTGGATGAAAGAGCAACCAAGGCATTGTTTATTGGCTATTACTCAACTCAAATGGCATACATATTTTACAATCCAATTATAAAGCTATTTACAACAACCAATGTTGTTAGTTTTTAGGAACAAACCATGCTATGAAGAAGATTAGCAAAAGGTAAAATTAGTTGATGATGTAGATACATATTTTCTTCCATTAGAGAGTAAGCATGATGTATAAATCTAGGACTCGATAAGTGATTTAGAAAAAGAACAAGAAGAGAAAGAATAAGATTTGAAACTTCAAAAATCAAGAGAGAAGGCCAAGATGTAGGAGTCTAGCGAATGCTCTGAACATACTCCTAGAAGATCAACAAGGGAAAGAAGGTACCACAAAAGGTATGGCTATGATACATCGTTTGTGACTAAACATACCATCTTTTTGGCCAAAGATTCAATTGTAGAAGAACCTTCTACTTATGAAGAAGCCAAAGGTAACCCTAATTGGGAAATAGCCATGAAAAAGGAAATAGAAGCTCTAAAGGAGATGGATATGTGGGAGTTGGTTTGTATGCACACCAACAAGAAGATAATAGGTTGCATATGGGTGATCATTGTATTTGCAGGTAGAAAGCCAGGTTGGTTGCTAAGGGATGTGCTCAAATGTAAGGCATAGATTATGAAGAAACCTTCTCGCCTATGGCCAAGATGATCGCTATTAGAACCTTGCTAAGTGTTGCAACTGCAAGAAATTGGAAGATGCTTCAACTTGATGTGAATATGTCTTTCCTCAATGTATGGATTGGTGAGGAAGTAGATATGTCACAAATCCTTGGGTATGAAAATCCTGTCTATCCTAATAATGTTTGCAGGCTTAAGAAATCTTTATATGGTCTAAAAAAAGCTCCTAGATCTTGTAACTATAAGTTGGTAACTTGTTTGCAGGGTCAGGGGTTTAAATCTAGCAATGCAAATTCATTATTATTCATCAAGAGGGTTGATGATGAAGTTATCTACTTATGTGTATATGAAGATGTGCTAAGTCATAGCTTTTATAGATTATTTTTCATTCTCATGAGCATAATTGTGACATTTGATGGTGTGATTGGGATAGAAAGAACTAAAAAGCACATACAAGTGGAGTTCAAGATCAGTGATGTTGGTGAGCATACATAATTATTGGGCATGGATGTGATCTAATTACATTCTTCTTAGGCATGTAGGTGATTTATATAGATCGAGGGATGTACTTGACTCAAAAAACGTTATATTCTAGACAATGGAAAACATGAAGCTACACATATGGAGATGAACCACAAGCTTAGTGCACATGAATGGGAACACATAGAAGATGTGAAACAGTATCAAAGTCTTGTGGGTAGTCTGATTTATGCTACACACAACGGTAGACATTTCCTATAGTGTAGGATTACTTAGTCAATTTGTGCACTCTCCTAAAAATCCACACATAGATATAGCCAAAGAGTGATAAAGTGTTTCAAAAGGAACTATCAATGAAGATGTATTCTACTCCTATTCATCTAATTTGGATTGCAAGTTATATTTAGATGCAAATTGGGCAAGATCCAAGGATGATAAGAGAAGTACATCAAGATTTCTAGCATTTGCAAGCTCAAAACTTGTTTCTTGGAGTTCTAAGAAATAAACTTCAGTGGCACTCTCCTCAATTGAAGCTGTGTACAGAGACTTGACAATAGCCACACAGGATGCTATATGGCTAAGAGATTTGTATGCAAATTTAGGGCTTGTGAGCTCCAAACCTTATATCTTTGGAGATAGTTTGAGCTCAATGCATCTTCCAACTAACCCAGTATATCATGCAAGAACCAAAAATATATAGGTTCAGCATGGCTTCATCATAGATAAACTCTTATCAAAAGAGAGTGATGTGTCACTTGTTCCTACAGATAAACAAGTAGTAGATATAATGACAAAGGCTCTAGACGGAGTAAAGCTTTGCAAATTCAAAGTTGTTGTAGGCATACAAGTCATCGCAAATTGAAGACTCAACATGTCTAGCATGAGGGGGAACTATTAGAACAAGCAAGGCTTCAACATACTTGGAGTTACATCTCACATTAAGGACAATCAATTTTTATTCTTGGAAACAAGCTCTACTCATGTGGTAAAACTATAGGGTTTCATATGCTTGTTTGTATACTCACATTTTCTTAACATTCTCTTATGTGCCATAGAATTAATCTTTTATCTAATGTTGTTATTGAAGCCTTAGGCCACAAGTCAAGTAGTTGGAGTCTCCCACCAACATGCAAATCAATTATGAATTAGATGTGATCTCTTACTTCATTTCCAAGATTATAGGAAGAGAGAATATGACTCAGCAACATTACTCCGATGAGCTTTGTGAGATGAAGTTGCCTGCTGGGATTCATGCAAAGCCACATTTTATGAGTGTATATAATTACTATATACATTTTTATTATGATGGATGAGTGAATACAATCAAGTTTGAATCACCTTATTTCTCATTGCCCCTTCTCTGTATCTTCTTCATCAAAGTATGCTAACTTCATAGCTTGGTTCTCTCTACTCAAAAGTCCAATTCTCAAGGTTAAGGATTCATTTTAAAGGTGTAAGTTTCATATTTAATTGTATGCAAGAATTCTTACTTTTCATCTCCTATGATGAGTTATAGTTCATTCTTCCTTTCCTGTTCTATCAATGTTATCTTCCTTAAAAGTCAAGGTGACCATCTGAGAGTGTCAAGCTCAAAATTAAAGCATGTCTTGTTAATTACAAGTACTGTAGTACATAATAGCTTCCTTACCCTATAATATATTATCTTTTAAGACGTATTTGATCAATTGTAAACATGTTGTGTGTAGTAAGTGTTTAAGTAGCTATGTCCATCCATAAATGGAAACTTCTCATGAGTGTGCTTCATGGGTAAGTAATAAATGGAAACTTCTCATGAGTGTGCTTCATGGGCAAGTAGTCTATTTTGCACTATATTGTCCATGGTGATGATACAAAGTACTCAAAATATTTTGTTTCACTAAATTGAAGTACTAAGGGTCAATCAAATCTTCCAAACTCTTAAATGGTAGGTTCTATGTCAGTAAGTTGAATGAAACTTTATTACTCAAATAAACAAATTTTCACTATATCTTTTCTTCAAGCACGTTTAGAATTATCTACTTGTCCATTGGCTTGTGGATGATAGGGCTCCAGTTTTTTTTATCACCAAGAACTTTTTCATTAGGGATTTAATTACTTCATTGATGAAGTGTGTACCTCTATTAGTGATTATCTTGATAGGTAGTCCAAACCTAATGAAAATGTGTTCAAATAAGCATCTAACAGTGGTTTGAGCATCACTTTTCTTTGTACCGGGGATCGATAGGTCCAATAAATTGAATTCCCCATTGTGAAAGCTCTTGTATAGAACATTGTTCTTGTCATCTCTTTAAATCGGGTATTTCATTTGTTGACACACACCAAAAATTCTCACATATGTTTTAGCATCCATTTGGAGATTTGGCCACCACTAGCCTACAAAGAGAATCATCTTTATAGCTTTATCAACTGAGAAATGATAGCTAGTTGCTCCTACATGTGCCATCTCCAAGATTGGAATATATTATCCTACATGGACACATATTCATAGTTGATTATCTCTTCCCCATTTAAAGATTTGTTTGCCTATTATGACATAGTCCTTACTTTGCTCCTCTATGGCTCGCTTCCTAGCTAGGCTTGCTCCTAAATTGTGTGACTATGACTCTTAGAACTTAATCATCACCTTACTCCACTTATGTGCTACTATGGAATAGCTCATGGAGGAGTGTTTCATTGAGTAGGAGCCTTGATATATGTTGTATTTGGATATATATTTATATAATTCTCTTTCCATATAAGGCGAGTATATTCCTAAACATTGCAATTCTTGAGTTGTTTTAGTTATAGCTTTGTGCATATTCCAATGATTTATATGATCTTGATGAATGTTGAGATATCAAACTCAACATGTGATGATCCAGGATGACATGTACCAGTTTTTCGTTTCTCTGACATGTATAGTGGTCACGCCAGTATACGTCAGGGATACTTCATTGAGCTTTATTAGATTGATCTACCGACAGGGATGGACATTTGTTTCTTGCCAGCTCACTCATTCATGGAAATTAGGTTTTTCCTCATGTACTGATCTTTATATATTGCACTTGTTGTATTCTTGTTTTAGGTTATTCTTGTACATTCCTTTGATATAATAAAAGAAGAAGAAGAAGATCATTCTTCCTTGCCTCAATCTGTGTGTGTGCTTCTCCTTGAGAGTGAGAGTGTGTGTGTGAGCTCTCTTCCTTATCTCCTTCCTCGTGACATGGTATCAGAGCCAGCGTGGCTGTAGAGATCTCGTGGAGAAGGCGACGGTGAAGACTACACGTCAAGGCATGGAGAAAACGCGATTTCACAAACGGCCTCCATTTGCTACAAAAATCGATGTGAAGATAGAAGACCTCAAAATATTTTTGAGTGTTCTCCCTTTAGGGTCACTCATTTTTGTTAGATCGAAGTTTCGAAGCCATCTCGACCTCTGTTTCGAGCCCACAAGGTGGGGCCCACAGAAAAACTAGGTCAATTTTAGAAACTGTAACTTGCGTTGTGTTCCACGACATCATATATTACAGATCCAAAATTTCAAGCGATTCCGTGTATTGTTGATACACAAAAACTGTGTTTTTCTGAGATCGAATTGTCAAGTCATAGTGCGACAGTGTTCAAGCAGAAGTGCTGCTTGTAGTGTTTTGTAGTCTTGTGAATTGTTGTAGAAATGGAAAACGCAGATGGAATGAATCAGCTTATGAGCGATAAGCTGGACAAGAACAACTTCCATGCTTGGAGATTCTGAAGAATTTCCTAATGGGAAAAGGCTATTGGAAGTACATCGAAGGAGAGAATAAAAATGCTCCGCAGTTACCAGAAAGGAATCGGACTGTAGACCAGTTAAGAGCACATGAGGAATGGAATCAAGGAGCATGAAAGGTAATGTATTAGCTATCTGTTAGCATACAAGATAACATGATTGGACACATACAGGATGCCAAGACTCCAAAAGAGGCTTGGAACAGTTTGGTCACTTTGTATGAGACTAATACAAAGGCACGAAAATTGCAACTCAAGAACGAGCTGCATACATTGGAAAAGAAGAGCATGTCGGTAAGTTAATACACTCTAAAAATCAAAAGCATATGTGAGTCACTTGCATCTATTGGCGTGAATGTAGATGATGATGATAAGGTGGAAGTGTGCCTTCATGGTTTAGGAGCTTCATATAAGCAGTTCAGAACTTCCATACAGACTAGGGAAAATATTCCAAATTTTACTCATCTAGTATCTATGCTGATTATTAAAGAAAAGAATCTTGGTGACGATTCAAACTCCTAAGGAAAGCCCAGTTCTGAGCAGGTATTCTACTTTGGCAAAGGGAGGCAGAGGTAGAGGTTTTGGAAGTGGAAGAGGAAACAGTAACCAAGACCAAGGTCAACAACAAAATCATGCAAGATGAAGAGGATAATTTCGAGGGAGGGGGAGCCAAAGAGGTCGTAGAAATTTCCAAAGAAATGATTCAGGTAATGATAGTAAAGGATGTTGGAATTGTGGTAAACCTAGACACTTTGAACGTGATTGCAGCTTGAAGAATCAAAATAACAGAAGGCAGCAAAACAACTATGCATCCACAAGTGCAGATGATTCTGAGAAGTTGTTTATGGTTCAACATCACATGATGAATACGATGTCTGCTGGTGTTTCAAAATCGAATGATAATGTCTGGTATGTTGATTCAAGTGCTTCAAATCACATGACCAATCATGCAAAATGGTTTAGTAGTTTGCAGAAAATGTATGTTCTTGGATATGTTGAAACAGGTGATGATACATCGCATCCTATTGAGCATATAAGAAACATAGCATTGTCTATGGAGGACGGGAAGGTAAAAACATCTTGCTGATGTGTTGCATGTTCCAAATATAACAAAGAATCTGATTTCTGTTGGACAAATGTTTGTCCAGGGATTACAAGTCAAGTTCAATGTTGATGGATTATATGTAAAAGAGTAGAAGCAGGATGGACGATTAGTTGCCAAAGGAAACAAAGTGGGTAGGATGTTCACCTTAAATGTGAAGATTCCTAAAATGAATGCAGCCATGTTTGCAAAAGGTGGAGGAGTTATTGCAGATATAGAGATGTGGCACAAACGGATTAGACATGTAAACTTGCAAAGGCTGAAATTGATGCAATCAAAGGAGATTGTCCATGGACTACCAAATTTCAAAGTTGCAGAAATGCAAAAGGTATGTGCAACATGTCAGTTTGGTAAACAGTCAAGAGCATCATTTCCACATGACAAGCATGTTAGTGAGAATGTACTAAAAGTAGTACATACAGATGTTTGGGGTCCAGCAAAGACCACATCTATGGGCGGTTGCAAGTTTTATGTTACTTTCATTGATGACCCATACACGCAAAGTATGGGTATATTCCATGAAAGAGAAGAGCGAGGTGTTCACTCACTTCCAAAATTTTAAAGCTATGGTGGAAAAAGCAATAGGGAAGTACATTCATACATTAAGATCTAATGGAGGAGGTGAATACAGGTCAAATGAGTTCAGTAGTTTTCTAAAAATCATGAATTTGGCATCAGTTTCATGCAAGTACACACCACAACAGAATGGCATTGCTGAACGCAAGAATAGACATATTGCAAAAATAGTAAGAGCCTTGATGGTTGAGAAGAATATGCCTCATTGTTATTCGGCAGAAGCTATGGATACTGCTGTATACATCATGAACAGAACTCCGACTGCTATTGTACCTCAAGTTACACCTGAAGAGAAGTTTACAGGTAAAAAGCCAAACTTATCACATCTGAAAGTTTTTGGTTGTATTGCATATGTACATGTTCCGATGAGTTGAGGATGAAGCTTGATCCAAAAGCATAAAAATGTGTCTTCATTGGATACTCCTTGAGCAAAAGGGGGTACAAATGTTATAACCCACTCACACGATAGGTGAAGGTGAGCAGAGATGTGGTATTTGATGAAATGTCAAGCTTCTATGCAGGTGCCAAAAGAAGGACTGAATCTTGAACCAAATGACAAAGAAAATGCTGAAAAATCAAGTGCAAAATCTCAAGTTTTGAGTAGACCAGATGCATCACCAAGCAATAGTCCCAACTCAAATCCATGGAGTGGAAGATTGCGTGGAAATTTCAGTCCAGCAAATTCATCAAATACATCCAAGAAAGGTAAAGAAAAGCTTTATGTTGGTAGTAAACAAATATTTAACAAACATCACCACATATGCTTCCAAGGTGCACAACTCCCCCCATTATGTATGTTATCCAAATGATTCCACTTCCTTACTAATGGATCTAATTGAGAATGCATGTTTTTGAGGTGCTTGTAGGTGTAGTGAGACTTAGAAAAATAGGAGAATCAAGCTTTTGTAGGTGGCTAGAAATTTTTGGTTTCATTTATAAAGCAATTTTTTGTAATGCCATGATGATTTTCTTAGTTTCCAAACTATGCCAATTCCATGATATGTCCAAACTTCCAAATCACCTTCATTCATGTGCTCATCTCCATGTTTTCGGAGGTAAGCAACACGAGCCTCATTCCTAGCCTGGTATGGTAAGTGTATCCAAGCATCCTTTGTTGTTCTGCAAGAGCGAATGTGAGGAATAATGGCATGTTTGAAGACAAAGCTGCATGATCTCTGCCATCCCAACGTCTGCTCTGCAGCAACAGAAACAGCAGCACGAACAGGAATTTATCTTCGACACCATTTCATCAGCTTGTATTTGCATACCTGTCGTTATGTAACAGGACGTCTTTCAACACCCTGCACAATATCAACCAGTGTATCATATAAGCCCATAATGGGTAGTTGGTAATCCAATTATCCTCAACAGCCAACATACGGAATACATCACTGCTTTCAGCCATGGCCGGTGACTAAAATACCTTGATGCAGAAAATTGACTGTATCTCGAAAAGTTGAACAGAACTGCCCAGACGAGTTCTGCTAGACCTGTAGCAGACTTCGAGACGCTTAAACTGGCGAACAGAAACTGGTATATACCTTTGGCACAAAAGGACGAAATAGCCTGCACAAGCACTGCGATAGTGCGTTCGGAGACCGAAACGAGCTCAGATCGCGATTTCGACACCACATAGCGAAACTGTTTTGATCTCGAAAACACCCTGAGTATGCTCACCAAATTTTGTGCGAATCTGAGACTGCAAACGGAGGAGTGTCGACGGCGCCCTAGAAGAATCAACGACCTGCTCTGATACCAATTGTTGGAGTTAGAGGTCTGCGGAAGCACGCGAACAACACAAGGAAGAGGAAGAAGCTTGGAGCACAACACACAAGACTGAATGTATTACTAGAGAATGTACAAAGATAAGTAGCCCATTAGGGCAATAGGCGTATATACAAGCCGGGGGAAAAAAACCTCCTAAAGAGGGAAAAAAGTGCCCCGGCGGTCCTAGAGTGTTCACACACATCACTACCTAAATATATCAACATATTTGACCTATCAAAGGATCTCTAAAAATAATGAAACTTGGTATTCATAAAGTGCATCTATCAAAATCTCATTTCCAAGAAACATCATTCCATTTGGATCTACAAATTAAGAGAAATGCCCTTTGCAACAGGCCTATGTCACTTGTTTCAGGCCTCTACCTCTAGTAGCAGCACTTTTAGTGCAGAGGTCATTTGACCTATCTAACATTCTCCAAATTACCTGAAAATTTGTGAGCTACAAGATAAGCCTAGGAGCTACTTGCCCCTTAAATATCAATAAATTTGGGCATTCCCTCAAAGAGTAGCATCCAAATTGCTATGAGGCTACTACCTCACTAACTATTTGCTCAATCATTTTTTTAAATCTAAAAATGATGGATGTTCTAGATCACTACAAACCAAATAATCATCCAAATCGTCTTCTTGAAAAAATCAACTTCTTACATAGTATCCACCTTTTAGTGAGAGTGAGCATCTATGGATGTTATTCTATTCATTGTGCTTCTTGCACATTCATTAACCTCATCATCACCAATCATATACAAGCACTTAATACTTGATTGATGATCATAATCATAGCACTCTTGTGCGGACTCAAGATAAACTTCTATATCAAGTATATAGACTCGCATGAAAAATGATTTCTGTGCTCATGCATTACTAGTCAAAAACGCATCT
>MU261980.1:42500-70000 GCA_020310875.1 Ceratopteris richardii
CTAGTTCAAAATAGAAGACCCCACGAAAACTTTCTATTTTGAGTCATACACCTATTGCTCGTAATGTTCAGTATAACCAGTACAGTAGGAATTGGAAACATTCCTTTTAGGGGTATCTAACTAGCTTAGTAAGCTACTGATTCCAAGTGGAATCACTTGAAATGATCAACTATGCACAGAGAAATCAATTTAGCAAAATTATCATTACCCTCGACTTTTTAGGATCTCTGCAGGTATTGACTAGTGAGAGCTTTGATGCCGATTTCTCTCAATTTGCTGAATAGATTTTCTTCAAACTTTGTCAGCCTGTAGATAACTTGGAGCTGGTTCCAAAAAAACTATAGATCATTGAATTTGCTGGAGAAATGAGTGAGATATGCTCAGTACAAGTTGACAAGTAGAAAGTGACTATAACAAAGATGTCATAGATGAACGATGTAAGTATAATGTATTAATGAACAATGTTGTACAATTTCATAGGCTTGGTAATCATAGCCTTATGATGAAGATAGGTGTAGGCCATAATGTAGGCCTTACACTCATACAAAATGGTAATGAAGAGCTCGGGATATGACCACTCGTATCGTGACTTTTCCAAGAGAGCTTATATAAGTGTTCTAATCAAATTTGAATTTGAATTCAAATTTTGGCTCTCTGTAAAAGTGTACATTCTAGGAGATATTCTCTCAAAGTGGTTGTTACTTTTCAACTAATCAAGTCCATGACTTTTTGTAAGGTAGTTACAATTATTCTCAAGTCAAAAAAGACTTTTACAAAGGTAAAGAAGTAATTCTCCACTAGCAATGGTTTCCATGAAACTTCATGTGTATGAGCTACAAGCCAAATGTATAGGCTTGTGATTTACACCAACAGTAAGTATGAGAGAGAGAAAGAGAGAGAGAGAGGGAGAGAGAGAGAGAAATAGAGAAACAAAAAAGAAAGAGAAAGACAAAGACAAAGAGAGAGAGAGAAAAGAGAGAGCGAGAGAGAGAGAGAAAAGAGAGAGAGAGATAAAGAGAGAGAGAGAGAGAGAAAGAGAGAGAGATCTTGTATAGTAGAAGGAAAGGACATGCTTTTGACTAGTGATTTCAATAACTTTAATCAGCCAATTCATCAAGTAGATGATTCGTACACCCTAGTATAGAGACCAAAAGAGGAAGTTGCAGATGTAGAGGCTCATCTTTATATTACTGAGGCCTTTCTAAAATCTATGAAATATTCTTGCCCTTGGAAATATGGCCAAAGTTGGTGATTTCCTTTCTTCGATCTTGCAGAGGTTTAGAAAGCCAAATGGCCTTGACGGTGAGGGCAAAGAACTTATGGATTTTCTTGTGGCCAAAGTAAGTTATATTTTTAGTGATGGTCCTAGATTATAATCCTCAAAAATATGTATGTAGAGCCTTTGGATCGAAAATGTTTCTATACAAAGCTCTAGTGACTTTTTTGAAACCCTCTACTCTTGTAGGATGTTCAATATGTTGTCAACTCTCTTGACTTTTCTCTACTTTGTTATGTGCTATGATTTCGATTGATACATTTCATTAGTGATGAATATGAACACACTTAGGATCATTAGGCCACTTTTCTCCCTCTTTATGAGGTTTTCTTCCCGTGAATTTTATATACATCTATGACCCTAACAGGTGACTAATCTTTGTACATTCACTTGATAATACATTTAGTATTGTTATCTGCTCCAAGCTTCTTCTTAGTATGAGAGTAGGTCGCCACTTCATGTAGGGCATCTTCGACACCCCTCTAGTCATAGTCTCATAATTGCATGAAAAATGGTGAGCATACTCATGGCCAATACAAGTAATTTTGGCCTTTTGTGCCAAACATATATACAGGTTTTGGTTCACTAGTACTACAAGTGCCTTCAGGTCTAGAACTTGTTGCAACAAGTGATCTCCAAAATCTTGTACCTATCAGAAAATGTGTTGCAACGAGTGATTTCCAAAATGAGTGCTAAAATGGCATTCTCCTAGTGTTGTAACCCTCGTCCTCGACATAAAGAGATGAACCTCCTTACATGATCATTTGTAACTTTGTGCAATAAACATATAAAAGTAAGAAACTTTATATTCAACTTGGATAAAACATTTGAAAGATCCTCCATCAGTGCATGAGTTTCTTCAAAGGTTTTGGAGGAAAAAGCAAGGGTCCTTCTGCTCTTCTCTTTAGAAAGAGGTGTAGAGGCTAAATCAATGAAAATATTTAAAAGTACAAGGGTGTTTGGTTGATGTGAAGTAGGTTGAGATGAGGTTTTTGGGGCGCTTGTGCACACAAAGAATCTCCTTATGTGCTCGTATATGGTTCATGTACCCACTCATGCAAGTTTTCATTGAAGCCTATAAGCCTCAAAAATCAAAGAAAAACAATACAAAAAATAAATGCTTAGTTCCACACGTACCTCATACATAGCATGCAAGGGTCCCATAGGGTGTGCAAAACTATATAAGTGAGATTTGGGACCTCTTTTTAGAAGAGGTGCAGACACAATTCCCATGACCCCTACTCAAAGGGAGGCTCTTCCTTAGGGAAGTATACCCTATAACATGCCTATGTTTAGAGAGAAAATTTGCAAATGGAGAATACAATGATGAGAAAATATAAAATCCTTAATGACTCTAAGAGGTTCCAATAGGATCAAAATAGCATAATGAACATTACAAGCTCGCTAGTAACCACTCCGAAAACAATACTGATCATATAAGAGCAATAAGAGAACTTTTTGACACAACAAGATGTTTTTTGCTAGTTAAAATAAAATTATCCAAAGACCTCATGGATTTATAAACAAACTATCCCCCACATAGACAAGTATCCCAGACTATGTATAATCACTATAGAGTCACCATAATGCATAGTGAGGAGTTTGAGAGATAGCATGTATGAGACTTCGAAAATATGTGATAGAATGAGAGTAAGACTAAATGAGATGGATCTAAGAGTATACAAGAGAGCCCAAATGAGATTTCCACAAGTGCTTATGTAGACTTTAGAGGACCAAGTTGAGTGGCCTTACTAATTCCAATCATTAACTATTGATGTGAATTGTGCACTTCAAAACAATGTGACTAGTGGTAGAGATGAGTTGTTTTTGGTGATAGTCACCAACCCACATGAACCCACTTTTAGGCCTTCCACTAAGAGTTTCTAATATCTGGATGGGCCTATGGTGCAACTACTGGCCATTTTACTTCTTACTCACAAGTCCTAGAAGAATTTACTCTTTATCCCTCATGATGTCAATTGCCTACTCTTGGGTCCTTGCTCTATCATCTAATGATAATCATGCCCAAATTAGGTAGAGAGCCACCTTAATTTGGACATGCCAAAGATGGTTGGTGGAGTTGTCAAAGTCATCGTCAAATTCTTAGCCAGTATCTATTGGAGGTGGATGCTCTTCTTGGGTGGGTCATTTCTATGTTGCAGAAAAGGGAAAAAGTCACCTTGATTGTATGTTATTACTAGAGAAGGTAGGGTGATTCTGTGCCATTTTAGCCAAATAGAGCAAGCAGGCACCCTCAAAATGGGTAGATGCGTTGCCCTACCTACTCTATCATATGCCCAAGGAGTTTCCCAAGGAGTTTCCCAAGTCCAAGCTCTCGGAGCTTGCTTCAATCCATAGAGAGCTCTTCTTAATATGCAAACATGTTCTGGGTATCTGGGACTTACAAACCCTTTAGGTTGTTCCATGTAGACTTCATCTGATATATATCCATTCAAAAACGCATTCTTTATATCCAGCTGACTTAGCTTCCATCCTTTTGATGCTGCTATAGCAATCAATGTCCTTATGGTTGACATCTTTGCCACGGTGTCTGAGCATAGCCTTTGACCACCAGTCTAGCTTTGTATCTGACTATCCTTCCATCTGCAAGTTTCTTAACTTTGTAAACCCATTTGTTTCCAATCACTTTCTTACCATTTGGTTTTGGAACAAGTTCCCAAGTCTTGTTCTCCTCCAGCACATTGAAATCCTCTTTCATCGCTTCTTCCCAATTTTTCTTACCTTTTGCTTCACTCTAATTCAGAGGTTCTTCATCTTCTTTAACTAAGTATGCATAGTTTTTCTAAGTCAAATAAGAAGTGTCATAAGAATACCTTGTTGGTTGTTTCCTTACTCTGTTTGACCTTCTTGGCTCATATTCTTCATGTGTATTTGAATACACATCTTACTCTTCGTTTCTCATACCTGATTCGATCCTGGACGTACTTGCATGCACATGATCTTCATCTCCATTCACCTGCATATGTGATTTACCTTTTTCATTTCTTCTTATCTCTTCTTCAAGTGTTTCAACACTATGCTCTTTATCTGTATACCAGCTCTTTCCTTCATCAAATGTCACATCTCTGGAAACACTAAACTGTTTGGTTAGAGGACTCCAAAACCTGTAACCCATCTGCTTTTCATCATATCCAATGAACACACATTTTTCGCTTTTGGTTCAAGCTTATGTCTTAGTTGTGATGGCACATAATCATACACAACTGATCCAAACACTTTGCAATGATCAAGTGTTGGTTTCTTACCCCACCAAGCTTCATAAGGAGTCATTCCATTTAAAGTTGTACATAGTAATCTGTTTACCAGGTATGTAGCTGTATTTACAGCCTTAGCCCAAAGATAATTAGGACAATTCTTCTCCTTTAGCATTGCTCTTGCAAACTCAACTAGAGTTCGGTTTCTTCTTTCTGCTACTCCATTTTGTTGCGGTGTATACCTGCAAGTTATTTCTCTTTTGATACTTGCATTCCACAGATAATCATTGAACTCTCGAGAAAAATATTCTCCTCCACCATCACACCTTAGTCTTTTGAGTTTCTGTCCTGTAAGTCTTTCAGCATATGCATGAAAATGTCTGAAAGCTTCAAATACTTCTGATTTCTCTTTCAAAACATAAAGAGTTATCCATCTCGTTGCATCATCAATAAAAAGAACATAGTACCTTGATCCACTAATAGATCCTTCTTTTGTTGGTCCCCATACATCTGTATGTATGAGCTCTAGCACATCATCATGTTTGTAACCATTTTTCTGAAATGGTAGCCTGTGGGCTTTTCCCATCTGACAAGCTTCGCACTTGTGAATCATATGTTGGTTCTTCATATTTGGTAATCCTCTCACGGATTGTTTCTCTATCATAGCTTTGATTCCCTTTTCATTAAAGTGTCCTAACCTCTTATGCCAGAGGTCCAATTCTGTGAATACCTCATCACCATGTGTGATCAAGGCTTGACCAACATTCCCTTGTACTTTAAGAGTAAAAAGTCTAGCTTCCTTTTTACCATGATCAATTTGTTTGTATCCATTCTCTGGATCTTCAACAAACACTCCTTCATTTGTAAACCTGACTTGAAAACCTTTTTCTACTATCTGATCCACGCTGATCAGATTCTTCGGGATTGTCGGAACATACAAAACATTTGTTAGTAGGTCAGCTCCATTCTTGCACTTTACCTTTCCAATTGACCTTACATTATGTTTTGTGTTATCACCTGTCTGTAATGTATGATTTAACATAACTCCTTCCAGTTCTGACAACAATTCTATATTTCCTGACAAATGATTTGAACAACCAGAGTCAATATAGAATACCTTGAGATGTTGATTTTCTGATGTACTTATCGAGTTCATCATCAGTGTCGTATAACTGTCACTCTGCGTATCATTCGCATAGTTGTAGTAGGTAGTGTTGTGAGACTGATTCTATCCCCAACTTCTTGCTCCACCTCTACATACGCTTTGTCTTCCCCTTTGATATCTTCCGCTTTTGCCTCTGCTATTATTATTCTGATTCTGACTTGATCCTTGGGAATTATGCCAGCAATCATAAACCAAGAGATTGCTTAATCCACAGATCCAGCAAGCTTTCTTGATTACCTCTTACTTTACCTCTTTTTCTGATGTTACCTCTTACTTTTGCAAAATTTGCTTGAGCAGTCACTTCTTCTTCATCTTTTTCTTTGCCTTTATCACCTTTCTTCTTATTCTTTGCGTACATAGCCAAACTATGTCCTTTATCTCCGTCTGTCTTCAAATCTTGCTCAAACGTTAGCATTAGTCCAAGCAACTGATTTAAATCTGGTACAAAATGATTTAAAGAAAGTTTCGTTGAGAGTACGAAAGGTTTCCACCTTTCATCTCCTCTCAAACCTGTAGGCACTTGTGCTATCAACCTCTGGTCTTCTATGTCTTCACCAATCGATCCAAGACTATCTGCCAAGTCCTTCATCTTAGTGACATAATCACTAATGCTTTGACTTTGCCTTTTCTTAAATGTTGTGAATTCTGACCATAAGCTAGCCTTTCTAGCTTTTGTCGTATTTTGGAAGTGATCTTCCAATGCTCTCCATATGTCTTCTGCTTTCTCCAAACCTCTAATGTGCGGTAGTAAATGATCTGTAACTGTATTATAGATATAAGCTCTTGTCGTTGCATCTTTCTTCTGCCACAGCTTCAAGACTTCTAGTTCTTCTTTCTTCGGTTGACTATTGTCTTCAAAATTCGGCTTCTTTTCTTCTCCTGTCACATATTTCATTAATTCTTTACTCATAAGTAAAGCTTCCATTTGCATTATCCATGCGGGATAGTTATCTCTGTCCAATTTATCAATTGAGATATGATCTGCCATGATCTTCTTGTTTATGTTACTTTTGATGAGTGTAACGTTAAAGGATTTTACCTTTTACAAACCTTTACCCTTGAGAATTACTTCGGAACGTTTCTTGACGCCGTTTGTTGTTGAATTCTCAGCTTTCACCTTCCTTTATGAGAATTCTTCAAATTCTCTTTCCGTTTCTTCTTCTGAGAAACTTTTTTCTGCTCTTCAGACCTTTTTTTATTCTGGTACCACTTATTGATCTTACTGCTTTGATATCACTCATTGATTTACCTGCTCTGATACCACTTGTTGAGTTCTAACAAGATTTCTATCAACTGTTGAACTCCTACTTATTGACGCAATGAGTGAGCTTAACTAGTTAAAGCTCAATTGCGGAATTCACCATGCCACAAAAGAACTAAGCTAGAGTGATTTAGATCACCTCTATAATCATCAGTAGCTTAGCAACTTTTTGTAATTCAAATATATCAAAAAACTGTGTTTTGAACTCACCGAAATTCCACCGAAACTTCACTAGACTGTCACCGGAATGTCACCGTAATGTTACCGGAATCTTACCGGAACCAACTTCAATTCTGTTTGTAATTACTTCAAGTGTGTGTACATGAAGTAAAGAAGTGATACGTGAACTTCCTTCACTTAATGAACTCTTTCTCAAGTTTAAGAAAAAACTTCATCAGTTCTGTATGCCTTTTTTCTGTTAGACTTTGTACTGTGTGTACATATCCGTTTCACCGAAATCTTTGATCAACTGATGGTTTAGACTACTGGCTTCAAAATTAGCTATCTCTCATGAAAAACTTTACACTGTACTTTGAGATCTAATTCGTTGTTGTATCGGAAAATGTTTACTGAGAAAACTGTAACTGTTAACTAACTTTCACTGTAACATGAAATCTCACAGATTTCTTCACATATGAAGAATACGCACAAGCTTCCACATGAACATGTGTTTTCTATTAGAGAAGATGTGTACAAAATAGCTTGGCCTCACTTTGCTCATAGCTATGGAAAAACTCTCCTACTCTGAGAAGTTATTCCTTACCATCTCTCTCAGATGAATACCCAACATTTCAGGTTCTATTATTCATCTCTACATATGCAATCTCTGGCGTCTTCTATAACACTATTCTCTATTGCTCTCTGCGCACTTATGATCTCTACTGATCTCTCTTATATACATTTTTTATCCGGGTTCCTAACAAACTCTAATTCTGGAAGTTTCTACGTTGTATGTTACAAGTGTGAATTTGTCCTTTCACTAAGGCTTTGGCTTTTTCTCTGAATGCTTTGTTTCTGCTTTTCTTTGTCTTTCTTTATCTTCAAGTCTTTATGTCTAATTAGTGATGAATCTCCAACAAATGTTCTGGTATATTGAAATTTGTAATCAAACTTGATGAAGCTGAGCTTAAAAAACATCAAAAGATGGAGAGAATAAGTATTGCACTGATGAACAAAGCTTTGGACTATAGCCTTGGGAAATTGGATACTCCATCTCTCAAAGTAAAATAAAAAATGGAGTTATGGTGGGTTGGTTGTGCTCAAGTTCCATCTGAGAAACATAAAACACTTAAATGGTTATTCTCACAGACAAACATTCCAAATGTTATCCAAAAGCATCATGCAGGAGAATTGTTGAATGTCAAAGACTACGGTGTGGGAGCGATTCATGACGGCTGGTGCATCAAGTCAACCGTCTCGCTAACGGCGCACGCGGGGTGCTTGGAGCAAGCTCAGGTGAAGTGAACAATAAGGAAGTGTATGGTGAAGTAGTCGATCCGCGGTAGACTTATTCAGGTCATATAAATTCATATCATATCATATCAGAAAGTTACATATCAAACCATCTCAACCATAGTTTGTTTTTTATTTGTTTAGCATAGTGAATTTTCACTTGGGAATTGTGAATAATTGTAGAACTTCAATAATCAACTTCAAGCAAATGAGTCTATATACCGATTATATTTAGCCGAAAAAAAACAGATGCGTCAAGTCAGCTAAGAAGAATACATTGAAATTTCAAATTCCTTATTATTTCATGATATCAATATTTTTAAATATAAAGTTAATGTCTCGCATGAAAGCACTTTATCCAAAACATATATTGCGTGTGTTCTAGTATTTAATTCAGAACGTAAGGCGATTTCAGATTTGATGACTCATTACAACTGTTTGCTCTTGGCATGAAAATTTGACGATATCGAAACATGATATATATGTGCTAACTACTCATCCTTGTAGACTAAACCTTCTATTACTTTCGTAGTAGTAAATGATATTCAAACGTTGATGCATAAGATGTTCAAACGTTGATGCATAAGATGTTCAAATGTTGATGCAGAACAATCCACAACAAAATCACAATGCATCAATGCTTCTTTCGATGAATGTATTTATTTCCAATTACATCATTGAACTTTCAGAGTAGGCGTAAGATTCAGCCTTTAGATCAACAGGCTTTAAGCATTCATAGCAGAATAGAGCGTATAGCACAAACCATTAATATTATAGTTCAGATATGGTAGCGAGCAATACAACTCTTGGGTATCTTTTGGCTTCCTTCTCACTTGCATCATCTGCCTGGTTGGTCGGGTCAGATAAGGAGAACATGGGTTCAATTCATCAGAGCATTAATAGAACCCAACTTTAGAGTGATGAAGCATATGTCAAGATCTAAAGATTTACAAGCTATAGTGGCGTCAGACTATCATACACACCCATCAAAGCTTCGGAAATCATTTTCCTCAATCATAAAATAATAATCAAAATTTTTGCTACAGTAGTCTGTGGCTATAATCGTCTGCCTCCTAGAATTCATTCATATAGTTCTTGGCTATAATCGTGAAATACAGTAGTGCTTCCTATTCTTTCAGATTATCTGTCGGCTATTCCTTCCATCATACAATTGCTTTATACCCATGTTCGATTAATACATCGTCGCTCACCAAATTTTTTCAGACTTGATTTATTGTAATATATTATTCTACAAACTCTTTATTAAATCAATCAGGGCCACACATGCTAGGTTTTTCGACTTTGGTAGTCATGGATCCTAATGAAAAAACATTGACAAATATAATTTAGACGAACAAGTATCCTAAGTAGAGCATTCAAGAAGCATCCATCAACGAACATTTATTAAATGACTCATCAAACTGAAGTCGAGCGCTAAGATCAAACTATAGTCGCTGTCATCCGAATACCAAATAGCATCAGAACAGAGCATTAACTTTTTGTTAATCAAAGTCATCATTTTTTTCATATAAGCAATTGTCAGAAACTTCAGAGAACTAGCGTGCATATCATTCTAGAAAACAAAAATGCAAATTGACCTCTTTGTACATATGCACTCTTCCTGGTATGTTTTTGAGAAGCTTCACGAAAAAAGAAGAGAGACCATTTTTCATCAGAAAATTGTCAGCGCTACCTCCTCTTCCTCTGCAGCTACATCTTTCCCTTCTGCGTACAATCGGAGTGCTGTTCTCCACCTCTCTCTATCGACTCGTAAGAACGAAGTTTAGGATTCTGCGCGTATTAAATCGACTCTATTCAAATGCATCCCCTAAGTTGGCTGAGAAGCCTCCGGTGGCAAACAACCCTAAACTTCATCATTCTCCCATTGATTACCAGTGCACTTCGAGAGATTCCCCTCAGAAGGTGCACCAATTCCCCTCTTTCTGCGTGCCTCTTCTCAAAGCCTCATTGCCAGATTTCTTAATGTGTAAATGGCCTCCCCCATTCGCTCCATGGATTCCTCAATTTAAGCTTGCGTCTACCTGTATAGATGATGTGTACAAGCAGCTTTCGAGCACAAAACTTGACTTCCAACACAAGAATGCCCCCATAATCATGTGCGCAACTCCTTTTTCCATGCAATTCTGCCAGACGACTTCCAGTTTTCGAGTCGCTCTCTTCATTTGGTGTCCGTGGCTTTCAAAGTGAAGATGTATTTTGCATCTATAAAAAATTTATTATATGGAGGATTTTCGTATATAGATTTTTATCACCTTGATCTTTACCTACAATGGTATAAACATTTACATGAATAAATATGGGTTCACACAACTACATTATCTCCTAAAGCTCTCACATTCGATCATATTTGGCAAGTATTTGAACACTGTTGATAAAACGATGAACGGCATCTTGTTTGGGTATAATGTAGCTATTTGCTCTCTTGGACCACTTGTTCCGTCTTCCCGCATCAACTTAAGGAGAGAGAATCTCTCCGACATCCACCCCCACCAAACCTGTGCTTCCTTCAGATGCACCAACCAAGACCTTTTTACTACTTGCAAAATAAAGATCATCTTCATAATATGTGCATGGGTTTAAAAACAAAGGGCCTTATGCACGGCTGTGTAATTAGCCCTATAAATGCATACTTTTAAAATGCATAGAGAACAAATATGGTGCAATAAGCAAGGTAAAAGGCTTCGGATGGTGAGGATTGTGCACTCATTCACATACATAGCAATGTGAAAATACATAAATCCTCACAGTCACTCTTATGTGCAAGGGTAACACTCAGTTTGTGCCTCAATGCATGGTCATGTAATGTGACCCTAACACATGCATACTTTAAGTGCATTTACAAAAATTATGGTGCATAAGGGATAAGAGCTTTTGATGAAGAGGTTTTATCTCCCAGATTTAGACTTTGCTTGCAGATTTCATAATGCATTTTACAATCGAGATTGGTGCAAATGGACGTGCACCTAAGGGAGAAGCTCAACATGTGTTTATACATAATCTGATGTGTACTTTAAATGCAAAGTTAAACAAAATGGTGCAAAAATGGAAGTAAAAGGTTATTCATAGTCTATTTTTGAAAAAAAACACTTGGTTTACCAATAAACTCCCATTCTTCATCCCAAACTTGAAAAAATAATTCATCTTGAAAAACTTGTGAGAAACATAATTATTAACACACTTAAACCAAATATATCAATCCAAGATAAGACTTCTCGATAATCCATCTGTAACAACCAAAGTAATATTAAATCAAATTTTGTAGCTTTCATAATATTCCTTTGAAATATCCAATCATCTATTCTTGCTTGACTTGCATTAAACCACTCAAAACATTGATTAAAAAAACAATATTTGCATCATTAATAAAATTCATAATTTTACCTTTTATTAAGGAAGTAAGTAAAAATAATTCCCATATAAATACCTTTTTGATGAGGAAGTAGGTTATAACCCCCATTCATATCATATCTTTTTTGATAAGGGAGAAAGATAATAAACTCCCATCATATCATAACTTTTTTGATAAGGGAGAAAGATAATAAACTCCCATCATATCATATCTTATTTGATAAGGGAGAAAGATAATAAACTCTCGTCATATCATATTGTTTTATGTTTTTTGGTTTTGACATGAAGGAACATGCTTATTTCTAAACAAAAATTTAAACATACATCACCTGAGATCGTCGCCGTTGTTTCACGTCAGGTTCAAATGTGGGAGCGATTCGTGACGGCTGGTGGATCAAGTCAACCGTCTCGCTAACGGTGCATGCGGGGTGCTTAGAGCAAGCTCAGGTGAAGTGAACAATAAGGAAGTGTATGGTGAAGTAGTCGATTCGCGATAGACTTATTCAGGTCATATAAATTCATATCATATCATATCAGAAAGTTACATATCAAACCATCTCAACCACAGTTTGTTTTTTATTTGTTTAGCATAGTGAATTTTCACTTGGGAATTATGAATAATCGTAGAACTTCAATAATCAACTTCAAGCAAATGAGTCTATATATCGATTATATTTAGCCGAAAAAAAAACAGATGCGTCAAGTCAACTAAGAAGAATACATTGAAATTTCAGATTCCTTCTTATTTCATGATATCAATATTTTTAATTATAAAGTTAATATCTCGCATCAAAGCACTTTATCCAAAACATATATTGCGTGTGTTCTAGTATTTAATTCAGAACGTAAGGCGATTTCAGATTTGATGAATCATTACAACTGTTTGCTCTTGGCATGAAAATATAACGATATCGAAACATGATATATATGTGCTAACTACTCATACTTGTAGACTAAACCTTCTATTACTTTCGCAGCAGTAAAATTTCTGATTACATGATTGAACTTTCAGAGTAGGCATAAGATTCAGCCTTTAGATCAACAGGCTTTAAGCAGTCATAGCAGAATAAAGCATAGAGCACAAACCATTAATATTATAGTTCAGATATGATAGAGAGCAATACAACTCTTGGGTATCTTTCGGCTTCCTTCTCACTTGCATCATCTGCTTGGTTGGTCGGGTCACATAAGGAGAACATGGGTTCGCACATACACATACACATATACATATATACACATACACATACACATATATATACACATGCATACACAAATATACATATTTTAGGTCTAGATCTTTAGGATTAGGGTTTTAGGGTTTTTACATACATATAACTCAATTAAATTTATATAAAGAAAAAATAAAGAAAAAAAAAAAGAAAAATCTGAATATATAAATAAATATATATATAAAATAGGATAATTGTATAGATAATTAACTATGAAAATAGCTATTGTTTTAAATAAATAAATTAAATATATATAATTAAATATATAAAAATAGGATTAAATTTGAGGTTTTTTATAAGTTCAAATATATATACACAAACACATGCATATATACACACACACACACACACACACACACACACACACACACACACATATATATATATATATATATATATATATATATATATATATATATATATATATATATATATATATATATATATATATATATATACATATATACACATGCATACACACATATACATATTTTAGGTCTAGATCTTTATGATTAGGGTTTTAGGGGTTTTACACATGCATAATATATATACACACATACGCATACACATATATACATGTATATACACATGCATACACAAATATACATATTTTAGGTCTACATATTTAAGATTAAGGTTTTAGGGATTTTACATACATATATTTCAATTAGATTTATATAAGGAAAAAAAAGAAAAAATAAAAAAAATGAATATATGAATATATATATATATATATATAATAGGATAATTGTATAGATAAATAAATATGAAAAGAGCTAGTGTTTTAAATAAATTAATTAAATAATTATAATTAAATATATAAAAATAGGATTAATTTTAAGGTTTTTTATCAGAGCCATATATATACACATACACACACACACATACATACATACACACACACACACACATACATATATATATATATATATATATATATATATATATATATATATATATATATATATATATATATATATATATATATATATATACACATATACACATACACATATATATACACATGCATACACACATCTTCATGTTTTACGACTTTAGGATTTTTAATATATATAAAAATACGATTTTAGGATCAGGTCTTTAGGATTAGGGTTTTAGGTTTTTTTAGGTCTTTAGGTTTTAGTATTTCAGGTTTAAGTCTTTAGGATTATGATTTTTAGGTTTAATAAAAAAATGAAACGTTCTAAAATGTCCATATTGTATCAAATGGCTAGTTTGGATCCGGAGGAGAGAATGCCATGTCCTTGCACTTAGTGCAAGTATCAAATTTATCGAAAACAACGGATTTGTAGTGCACATGTAAGAGAGTATGGATCCTTTGATAAAAGTCGTCTACAAAACCTACACTACCATTTGCATGGTCCCCCAGGTGAGCAGATGGATCGAAATGACATTGCAACGGTAACCTCTCGTGGACAAAAGAGAACAAAAAAGGAGTTAGAAGTACAAGCAAGTACTAATAGCATTACTCAAAATGAACTTATGGAAGAAATGCTCGAAGCATTTTATGAGATGGACGAAGATCATGATGGCGGAGAAGATGTCGAGAGTTTCATGGGCACAATAGAATTTCCATGATCAAAAGCTGATGAAGAATACTAAAACATGTGAATACTAGCTCGTTTACCACTATAAAAATGGAGCAAAGATATTTGTACTACGTGCATCACTCGTGATGCTCAAACTACAATCCATTTATGGATGGTCAGATAGTAGTGTCTCTGAATTTATTACGTATATGGATATGAAATAAACTTTCATTGTTGTATCAAAATAAGTTTATTTACTAATATCATTCTCATTGCTTATCGCATGCTTCTTAAAGATCAATTTCTGCCAGAGGGCAATGACATGCCTCCAACGCGTAGAGATGCAAATGGACTACACTAAGATTCATGCTTGTTTGAATGATTGCATCCTCTTTTGGAATGAGTATGAGCATCTCCATGTATGTCCAAAGTGTGAAGCAAATAGATTTAGAGAAGACCTTGTAGGTGAAGCAATCCCCGCAAAGGTTGTTCACCAATTTCCTATCATTCCATGAATTAAGAACATGTTCAAATGCAAATCTATAGCCGAGTTAATGTCATGGCATTCAAAGAGCAAGTCAACAGATGGTGTAATGCGAGTGTCTGCTGACTCTGATGGTTGGAAGCACATAGATAGTAAGTGGTGAGAGTTTGCTAGTGAGCCTCGGTCCATATGTCTAGGCCTAGCTATGAATGGAGTAAATGCATTTGGTTTACACAACTCTTCATGGAGCACATGGCCTGTATGTTTGGTCAATTATAACATCCCACCATGGCTGGCCACAAAGAAAGGTCATTTATTATTAGCTCTTATTGTGCGAGTTAAGTATAAGGTAAAAAACATGGATGTATACCTTGCACCACTTGTGGAAGAATTGTGTATTTTATGGGATGGGAATATTGTGCGTGACATATCTCAACCTATAAGAAGACGAGACATGCGAGTGCAAGACATACTTATGTGGATGATGCATGATTGGCTTGGTTACAGTGAATGTTCACGTTTGTCGATTTTGAGTTACCATGCTTGTCCCTTATGTAGACCATGGCTCAAAGCATGTTATTTGAAAGCATTGCGTAAAACTATCTATGAAGGACACCATAGATATTTGTTGGAGCAAGTCTATGACAAGCCTAAGTATTGGCTTGAGTCTCACAAAGTCTTAGAAGAAGCTTTAAAAAGAAGACTATGTAAAGTTCACTTGTGAACTACCTCTTATAACTTTTGAAGAGTTTACTTAATGTAAAAGTGAAAGAATATTAAGTGGTTGAGTCCACTTGATCAAAAAGGAAAGAGGAGCCACGAATTCGTGATTTGTGGTAGGTAGAGAATCAAATCAATAATTGATTGATTGGAGAGTGATTGAGGGAAGTTAGCCTCCCAAACTCAACTATAAATAGATGGCAGTTTTAGTCGTGGTTAGAGAGACCTATGTGAAGACCTCCAAGAGCTGAGCTTTATGCCATATCAAGGTGTGATTACAAGGCACACATATGTATCAGTAAGTCATTGTATTGTACAAGCAATATACTTTCATTTTCATGATTATTTGAGTTCATATGTCCATGTTCTTGTGACTCGTGTACTACTCACTGCCATTACTCTCAGTTTTCTCAGTCAGATTGCAGAGATTGTTTCTCTGAGCTTGGTGCCTCATTTTCAGTGATTTTACTTGTTAAATTTAGCTCTATAAGTCTACTATATGCTCACAAAGGTTCATTTAATTTGGATGTTGCAATCTTCAGTTATGCTCAATTGAAGTCAACAGTGTCTGTTCATCTTCACTTCTCTCTCAGGTAACTGATTTTTGCACTCACCTTGTTAGAGTCATTTCTCAGTGGTTAGTTATCCAAATTCAGTGATTTAACGCTTGTTGGATTTTGCTTCTTGTCTAGTACAACCATACAAAGTTTCATAATCATTGGATTCCTACA
The DNA here is from genome assembly GCA_020310875.1 of Ceratopteris richardii. Taxonomy (NCBI): domain Eukaryota; kingdom Viridiplantae; phylum Streptophyta; class Polypodiopsida; order Polypodiales; family Pteridaceae; genus Ceratopteris; species Ceratopteris richardii. The sequence goes on from MU261980.1 coordinate 58,953, forward strand.
TTTGGAGTTATGTTTATTTTTCTACTCACTGGTCTCAAACTGTAGCAGCCTGTGAAAATCGGGATGATGTCATCACTTGTTAAAACTCATTCTCAGTGTGTGGCTCATTATTTTTTATGGCATTACTCTTGAAAGTTAGCTCTTTAAGTTAACTAGACTTCCCCAAGAGGAATTAAGCTAATTTCTACTTTTCTCAGAGAATTATGTAAAACACTGGACAGGTGTATGAACCAAGAATAGCAAGTTTTCACCTCTGAGCTAATTCCTACTTATGTGCTTTGATCTATCTTTTTGAGAGTGATCTTCCAAGGTACATAGGGTGTCTAATACATCCATTGGCAAGCTAAAAGGGCCCACCATATACTCCTGGAGTTCATTTGGCTGGTGTAGATCAAGGATTTTGCAACACCTCTTCATCTTCAAGCACATACCTATCCATCTCTTCACAGTGGTATCAGAGCAAGGTTGGACAACATGGCAGATGGATTTCCTTCATCAATTGACAAATTGGACAGAGGTAACTACTCAGCTTGGTCATTAAGAATGGAAGCTTATCTCCAAGGTAGAAGTTTATATGGTTATATGGCTGGAGATGAAGTTATGCCAAGTTTCAGGAACAAAAGTCAACCAACACAAGAAGAGCAAGAAAGATTGAGCACATGGTGCTCCAAGGATGCACTTGCAAGGTCTTATCTCCTCAACTCTATCTCAGATTTTTTGTTACCTCACATTAGAAGTTGTAAGACATCTCAGAAAGTGTGGGATGCACTTGAAGCTTTCTTTTCTTCAAGTACTAAAGCTAGGAAGCATCAACTATGGCTTGATTTCACAACTCTCAAGAAGGCTCCCAAACAAAATGTGACTGATTTTGTCACAAAGCTCAAGGACATAGTAGATCAGTTGGGAAGCATTGGAGAGGTAATAGATGAAGAGCAAATTGTAAGGCAGGTCATCAATGGCTTGAAGGCAGATGACTAGTGGGAAGCATTCACCATAGCTATGGACTTGTACATGGACATGCATGTACCTGATTTCAATAAAGTCATTGTACAACTACTTACTCAAGAGGCAAAGCTTATCAAAAATGGAGAAAGCTCTAAAGGTAATCAATCTTCAGCTTTATACACTGATAAAAGCAAGTCCAAAGATAACAAAGGAAAGGCAAAGAAAGTGGATGATGAAGCAGGTACATATCAAGTTAACTATGCAGATAGAGGAAGACATGGCAGAGGTAGAGGAAGAGGAGGTAGACAAGGCAGGGGGAGATCCCAAGACTCCAATTCATGTTCTATTTGTGGATTAACTAATCATACAACTGAAAATTGCTTTAGGAATTCCAGGAATCAAAGAGGCAGAGGATACAATAGAGGAAGTTATGGCTACTCAAGAGGAAGGTTCAACAATTACCATGGCAACTACAACAACTACAATCATTCAAACTATCAAGGAGGATGCAAAGGAAGGAGAGACTACAATAACTATACAGAAGACTCAAACAAAGAGGATTCATTATTGATCATGAACATGGCTATGCCACAAGGTAAATCTGATGAGCATGTTTTCTACATAGATTCAGGTTGTTCAAATCATGTGGCAGGAAATGTGGCACTCCTATCAGATTTAGAAGATCCAAGGAATAAACATGAGGTACAAACAGGAGATGATATAAGACATCTTGTGGAGAAAATAGGCAATGTCAAAGCACCTGATGGAAACATCAACCTACTCAGTAAGGTACTCTATGTTCCTACCATTACAAAGAATTTGATAAGTGTTGGGCAGATAGTAGAGAAAGGGTTGCAAGTCAGGTTCACAAAAGCACGAGCATTTGTTGAAGATCCAAGTCAAGGATTCAAAAAATTTGCAAAAGGTGAAAAGATAGGTAGATTGTTCACATTTGAATTACAGAACACTAGAAACATTGCTCTCTTTAATTATGGTAGTCAGACACTCACAGAATTGGAAGTATGGCACAAAAGATTAGGACATATTGATGAAAGGTCATTAAAGCAAATTTGCAGGGACCAAAGTGTACTTGGACTCCCTAACTTGTCAAAACAACATATGATTTATAAGTAAAGTGCATGTCAATTTGGAAAGTCTCACAGGTTACCATTCATGAAGAAAGGTTATATGCATGAAGATATCTTGGAGTTGGTTCATACAGATGTATGGGGACCTAGCAAGGAAGCTTCAATATCTGGATCAAGGTATTATGTCTCCTTTATTGATGATTGCAACAGATGGACTATCCTATTCTTTATGAAACACAAAGATGAAGTTTTTTCATGTTTCAAAAGATATTTGGCTCTTGTGGAGAATCAAACAGGTAAATCACTAAAAAGGTTAAGGTCAGATGGAGGGGGAGAATACTTCTCCCATGAGTTTGATTCTTTTCTTCAAGAAAGAGGAATCAAAAGAGAGGTAACTACAAGGTACACTCCTGAGCAAAGTGGAGTGGCAGAAAGGAGGAATAGGACAATTGTTGAAGCTGCAAGGTCTATGTTAAATGAAAAGCATTTACCTAATTACTTATGGGCTGAGGCTGTATCTACAGCCACTTACTTGATTAACAGGTTGCCTTCAAAATCCCTTGATGGGATGACTCCATATGAGGCTTGGAATGGAAGAAGACCAAGCTTAGATCATTGTAAAATTTTTGGATGTATTGCTTTTGCTCATGTTCCTTCACAGGTTAGAGGCAAAATGGATCCAAAGGCAGAAAGGTGTGTATTTATTGGATATTACAACAATCAAAAGGGTTACAGGTTATACAACCCTACCAACAAAGGATTCTTGGTAAGCAGAGATGTAGTTTTTGATGAAAACAATTCATGGTATGAAGATTCATGCAGGAAGGTCAATTTACCATATAATCTTGAAGAAGATTTTCCAAATCTTGGTAGAGAACAACCAAAGATTGAAGAACAAGACACCTCAGAGGATGATGAAGAATCTCAGATGGAAAATATCAAAGCATGGAAGTCTAAAGGTAAAGCAAAATTGTAGGAACTTGGACATGAGGCAGAATCATCACATCATGGCCTAAGAAGATCTATGAGGGAAAAGAAAAAACCATAAAGGTATGGGTTTGACAGCTCATTAGTAACTAAACATTCTATCTACATAGCACAGGACATAAACCAAGAGGAGCCATCATCATTTGAAGAGGACAAAACAAAAACAGAATGGAAGCATGCAATGAAGGAAGAGATTGAAGAACTTGAGGAAAACAACACTTGGGATTTGGTGCCCAAGACTTCATCCATGAATGTAATAGGCTCAAGATGGGTCTATAAACTCAAGAAGAATTCTGATGGTTCCATTAACAGGTATAAGGCAAGGCTTGTAGCAAAAGGCTTTGCACAAACTCAGGGAATTGATTATGAGGAGACTTTCTCTCCTGTGGCAAAGATGCCTACTATTAGGGTTTTGCTTAGTATTGCCTCTTTCAAGAATTGGAAGATACTTCAACTAGATGTAAAGAATGCATTCTTGAATGGTTGGATAACAGAAGAGGTATATATGGCACAACCACCTGCTTTTGAGAATCAAGTTTATCCTGATTATGTGTGTAAACTTAACAAAGCATTGTATGGTCTCAAGAAAGCTCCAAGAGCTTGGAATTTCAGGCTTGTTTCATCCTTGCAGGAAAAAGGCTTTCAACCAAGCAAGGCAGATCCTTCACTCTTTATCAAAAAGAGTAACTCTGAGGTCATCTACTTATGTGTATATGTAGATGGTATCATATTGACAGGAAATGATGCAGATGCTATGAAGAAGATCAAAGATCAGATGAGAGAAGAGTTCAAGATAAGTGATTTGGGTTCACTTACCTACTTCCTAGGCTTGGAAGTTGTCTAAAAAGATCATGGTTTGTTTCTCACTCAAAGAAAGTACATTAAGGACATGTTGGCAAAATTCAAGATGCAAGATTGTAAGATTGCAGGTACTCCAATGGAAGTGAATCACAAATTGAGCTCACATGAAGGTGAACTCATAGAGGACATCCAATCATATCAAAGTCTAGTGGGTAGTCTCAACTATGCCACATTGACAAGAGTAGATATATGTTACAGTGTGAGTGTGCTAAGTCAATTTATGCACACACCAAGGAAACCACATATGGATGCTGCCGAAAGGATTCTCAAGTATCTCAAAGGAACCATAAATGAAGGACTTTATTATCCTTATGTATCTGATTTAGGTTTGAAGTTATTTTCTGATGCAGATTGGGCTGGCTCCAAGGAAGATAGAAGGAGCACTTCAGGTTATCTTACCTTTGCAGGTTCAAAGCTTATTTCATGGTCATCCAAGAAGCAACCCACAGTTGCTCTCTCTTCTACTGAAGCTCAATATAGAGGTCTTGCCATAGCTACACAAGAAGCTATGTGGATGAAGACATTATTCAAAGATCTTGGATTGGAGTTTGGAACTCCAACTATTTTTGGTGACAATATGAGTTCTATTCATTTGGCTGCTAATCCGATTTTTCATGCAAGGACTAAACATATTGAAGTTCATTATCACTATGTACGAGAGAAGGTTCTAAGCAAAGAGATTCAAATATCATATGTGTCCACTCATCAACAATGTGCAGATATTCTAACCAAAGCATTGGATGGTACAAAGCTTTGCAAATTCAAGGCTATGATTGGTTTGCAGGTAATCTTGGAAGATTAAAGACCTCAAGCATACTTAGCTTGAGGGGGAGCTGTTGGAGCAAGTCTATGACAAGCCTAAGTATTGGCTTGAGTCTCACAAAGTCTTAGAAGAAGCTTTAAAAAGAAGACTATGTAAAGTTCACTTGTGAACTACCTCTTGTAACTTTTGAAGAGTTTACTTAATGTAAAAGTGAAAGAATATTAAGTGGTTGAGTCCACTTGATCAAAAAGGGAAAGAGGAGCCACGAATTCGTGATTTGTGGTAGGTAGAGAATCAAATCAATCATTGATTGATTGGAGAGTGATTGAGGGAAGTTAGCCTCCCAAACTCAACTATAAATAGATGGCAATTTTAGTCGTGGTTAGAGAGACCTATGTGAAGACCTCCAAGAGCTGAGCTTTATGCCATATCAAGGTGTGATTACAAGGCGCACATATGTATCAGTAATTCATTGTATTGTACAAGCAATATACTTTCATTTTCATGATTATTTGAGTTCATATGTCCATGTTCTTGTGAAGTGTACTACTCACTGCCATTACTCTCAGTTTTCTCAGTCAGATTGCAGAGATTGTTTCTCTGAGCTTGGTGCCTCATTTTCAGTAATTTTACTTGGTAAAGTTAGCCCTATAAGTCTACTATATGCTCACAAAGTTTCATTTCATTTGGATGTTGCAATCTTCAGTTATGTTCAATTGAAGTCAACAATGTCTGTTCATCTTCACTTCTCTATCAGGTACCCGATTTTTTCACTCACCTTGTCAGAGCCATTTCTCAGTGGTTACTTATTCAAATTCAGTGATTTAAAGCTTGTTGGATTACTCTTACTGTCTAGTATAACCATACAAATATTCATAATCATTGGATTCCTACACTTGGAGTTATGTTTATTTTTCTATGCACTGGTCTCAAACTGTAGCAGCCCGTGAAAATCGGGATGATGTCATCACTTGTTAAAACTCATTCTCAGTGTGTGGTTCATTATTTTTGATGCGATTACTCTTGAAAGTTAGCTCTTTAAGTTACCTAGACTTCCCTAAGAGGAATTAAGCTAATTGCTACTGTGCTTAGAGAATTATGTAAAACACTGGACAGGTGTATGAACCAAGAATAGCAAGTTTTCACCTCTGAGCTAATTCCTACTTATCTGTTTTGATCTATCTTTTTGAGAGTGATCTTCCAAGGTACATAGGGTGTCTAATACATCCATTGGCAAGCTAAAAGGGCCCACCATATACTCCTCGAGTTCATTTGGCTGGTGTAGATCAAGGATTTTGCAACACCTCTTCATCTTCAAGCACATACCTATCCATCTCTTCACAATATTTGCCTGATGAACATGTTTTATGTGAAGGACAAATTGGTCGACAAGCGCAATGCCAAACAAAAGCTAGTGATTGGAAAGAAATGTGGGATTCAGAAACTCCAATCGGTGGCATGGAACGGATGTCGATATTTCATGAACTCCCTTATTGGAGTGAATTATTGATGAATCATTTGGTAGACCTGATGCATATTTTTAAGAATGTGGGAGAGACCCTCTAGTAGACTTTGATCGGAAAGAAAGAAAGCAAAGCACAAAAGGAGGACTTAGAAGAGTGAGGTTGTATGCAAGAGTTGTGGGCAAATACTAAGCCCAAAGGAACAGTATCATTACCAAGAGCTCCTTGGGTGCGTTGCAGGATGGAAGAGAAAAAAGTGAGGAAAATAATTTCAAAGTTTCAGACACCTACTAGATGCATGAGGTGTCTAAAGACTGCTTTCACATGAAACAATGAACTTGGAGGCCTCAAGTATCATGATTGGCATAAGTTTTTACAGTTTATGCTCCCTGTAGCCTAAAAAGATTGTCTTTCGGAGGATGTACGGACAAACATTTATAAAATTAGTTCCTTAGTATGGTGGATCCCTTCTAAAGAGATAAATAAAGATAGAGAGTGCGAAATTCAATGCTATTGAGGTTGTTTGTATGGTAGAGAAATACTTTCTTACAAGTATTCTCACTATTCACCTTCATTTCCTAGTTCATGTGGTAGATGAAGTTGTAATAGCAGGAACTATCCATAGTCAATGGATGTTCTAAGAGCACTTTATGAAGACATTAAAAGGGTTTGTTTGACAGAGAGGACATCCAAAGGGTAGCATGGTAGATGGATGACTCGTATAAGAGTCTCTTGTCTTCATAACTGAGTTTCTACGTTTTTCAGATCCAGAAATGCCTCACTTATGGAGTGATGATGAAGATGTTTGTCTCATCAGTGATGAACCACAAGGTAAAGGGTTGCAAAGAAAAATGGATGCAGCTTTCAAAGAGAAGGCAACGAAATTTTGCATAGTGAATTCTGAGCCTATGCAGAAGTGGTTAGAAAAATATGATCTTGCCAAGGAGACCAATGCAAAGGAAAGAGCTCAGTTTTAAAGGAATTGTTCCAATCAATTTTCGCCCCTTCCAGAAATTTTTCAATCTCTTCCACCTTTTCCAACGAGCAGATGGCTAGATACAACGGTTTCGCAAGGAAAGGCAGCGGGTGAAGATATCTGTGAAGAAGAAGAAGAACTCACAAAGGGATGTGATTGGGAGTATACTAAACACGATGCACTATGGTCTCATTGACGACACTTTTGGATCACACGAATCGATAAAAATAAGTCTACTTTTGATAGTGAGTTATGGTGAACTTTTTGCAAAAAAGTAGAGTGAGTGCAAGAGATGATAATGCTCAAGAAGGCCAGCTAGATTATTGTGGAGTGATTCAAGATATCTTGAAACTAGCCTTTAGGAAGTTTGATTACTTTGTTTTTGATGTGTTGAAAGTAGTCGCCTCTCGAAGAAACGCAATAGTAGGGCAGGATGTGAAATGGTTGAAAGTACTCACCTCTCGAAGAAACGCAACAGTAGAGTGAGTGCAAGAGATGATAATGCTCAAGAAGGCCAGCTAGATTATTGTGGAGTGATTCAAGATATCTTGAAACTAGCCTTTAGGAAGTTTGCTTACTTTGTTTTTGATGTGAAATGGTTGAAAGTAGTCGCCTCTCGAAGAAACGCTTTAAGTCGACACCACAAAATTATGGACGGATGAAAGAGATACATTTGTACTTCCCGAACACTGTGAGCAAGTTGTTTTTATACCAGATTTGTTGCTATTTGTTTTACAAGTCGCCCCATGTAGTAGATGAATATATGGCAGTGGTGTACCACAATTCGGTATTTGGTTCCTATATAGTAGTGATTTCCATATTTTGTATTTGGCTTATATATGGTAGTGGTGCACCATAATTTTGTATTTGGTTCCTATATGGAAGTGGCTTGCCACATTTTGTATTTGCCTCATATATGGTAGTGCTTCACCACACTTTTGTAGATGGTTCATTTATGGAATATATATCTCTTTTCTACATGATGGTTCATTTCTGGAATATCTCTTTTGTACATGGTTCATGGTTCATTCTGCTCATCTCTTTTACGTTCATGTGTTTTGCTTTATCAAGCTATGTTTTGGTTGTTGGTCATATAAACCCTAAATTGGCAACCACTAGCCATGTACTTGGTTTTTTTTCAGCATAGTGTATTGCCTTTTACTACACAATAACATGGTAATGTTGCTGCAGCAAGAGAGAATGCACTCTACCCAAAAAAAACATTGTAGGAATGGTCGTCGGTACGGGCGACGATATGAGCATTGATATGTCAAGTAACATACCTGTGCCTATATCGATACTTTTTCTTGGGGACTTATCGACACTTATATTGGTGATTTTAATACCAACATGCATACCCTCTATAATACCGTCACTATTGTAGAGTTATTGATGCTTATACCCGCACGTATACCAATGCTTATACCAATGCTTATACTTGTGCTTATATCGATGCTTTGGTACAGATGTGCATACCAACATCTATACCGACGATGAGGCAAAAATACTCCCGTGTATTTGTGCTTCTATAGGGGCTCGTATACCCCTCATATGAAGTAGTGGATGAGCAGCAACAACTTCTTCTATTATTAATCCTAGTGAACATTGTGCAGCTTTTCACCACTCCTCATCATCACCATAAAATTTGCCAATGCTTCTTGAATCAAAGGCACTTGTTTCCATGTTTGAGGTCGTTCAAATCTGAAGTTAGAGCAAACAATAGCCTTTACATCCATCCGTGCATATCTGAGCGATGCTTGTGCAGCTATCAATGACTTCAGAGTCTGAGCAATATGTGCAAGGCTCATTCAAGTAGTTTACAGAATCCTAGAAGCAATCCATGAAGATGCTTGTTTCCATGATTTTTGCTTCTTCCCACATCCTTTTTGAGCGAGTATTAGATCTTGTCTTCTCTAGCATAGGTAGTCTAGTAGGGAGCATTTCTATTTCTGCCACTCATCACAACACTATTGCTTGCAATCTTTCTAATGTCTTGCATCACCTTGGGTAAATATGGCCATTACATTACCTATCTACTTGTTGACATGATATGCTCTAATATTGTTGATGGAATCTATTGATGATGGCCTAAGAATTGAGTAAGATTGAGAATGCTATGGTGCACATAAAGAGGAAGGAAAAGGGCTTACACTTGAAACAGAGATGGGCAAGGGATAAAGTAGAGAGAGAAGGAGATAATGCTCTTACATGCATAGATATGACCTAAAAAGTGTACCTTAATTTGTCATTCAAATGATATGCCTTTAACCAATTTCATGTGGCTCTTGGGCGAGTAAAAAAGGAGATATGAAGATGATATCTTATCCTCTTCGTTAGAGGATGTTCATATACAAGCTTATGTTAAACTCATAGTTAACAAAATCTTGTATCAGAGAGCAATAAAATACATGTAGATAGAGAGAGAGAGAGAGATACAGAGAGTGAGAGCGAGAGAGATCATTTATAGGAGACCAAAGAGAGATGCATAGACACAAATAGAGGGTGAGAGAGAAAGAGGGAGGAAGAAAGAGAGATCATGTATACGAGGCTTAACACACACACACACATATAAGGAGATTGATGAGAATATATATATATATATATATATATATATATATATATATATATATATATATATATATATATATTAGGAGATTGATGAGAGATTCAAACACAAAGAAAGAGAGACCTCTACAAAGAAGATATTAAGGTGATAGCATGCACAATTGATTGCCAAAGGCTCTCCTCCATGAAACAAGGTAAGCTACCTATTCTAGCCTGCTTGTTCATGTATAGGGGTGTATCAAATTTATGTCATATTTGGATTTGAAATCTCTTAACACACAACCACTTGCTTTAAATAATAATTGAATATGGAGCAAAGGAAAATATGCTTTTTCCACAATATGTGTATATACTTTTAATTGTGCTTTGAGGAACTAAATGCATTTGACGATTTTAGTTATGGGTAAATAACATCATCTCAATCAAGTTCATAAAGTTCTCTATAGATCATTATTTGTTAGACATCATCATCATCTTAATTGTAGATGATATATATATTCTTGACTAGCACTAGTATTCATAACATATAGGTTCTCGTGCATCAGTTTCCTCGTTAGTATTCTATGATAGGTATTGGTTTACTTCATCCATTTGTTAGAAATGTAGGGTTGGATGGTACAAGAGGGTATATTTCTTTCTGAATAGAAGTGTTGTTCTGATAATCTTTCCATATATGACATGGATCAATGTTGTGAAATTTCTACACCTCTAGAACCCAAGAATATTAAGGAGCTTTTCAGGATATGACATAGCTTGTGGATGTGCATGACTATAAACAAGATAATGACGTTTTGCTTTACTTCAGCAGTACTAGACTTGAAATCTTCTATGCAGATGTTTTGACTTGCTTCTTCTTCTTTGAGCCTTGTAAGATTCAACTCCAAGTTACCTAGAGACTTTTGAGGTCAATAGATCCCACCTCACATTGTGGTTTGTGGTATATAGGGGGCATTGATCCCATTGGGTATTCTAATTCAAATTATTATGAACATGCACTCTTGTAGTTCATTTCTTGGGCACGTAAGAAGCAACTCGTTAATGCTCCTTTGTCCATGGAGGTCGATTACTAAGCATCGTGTTATATAATCTGTGAGGCTATATGGCTTTGAGCTTTGTTGCTTGAAATTGGTATAAGGAATCTTCATTATGCATCTATGATGATACTAAGTGTTCCTTTTCCATTTTGAGGAATTAAGTATTTTGTGTTCAAATAGACCATATCCAGACCTAGTACTATTTCATTTGTGGGAAGATCTCATCTCATGAAACACATTTTTTGTAGTGTAGAAACTTGTGCTTGGTGGACCTCTGTAGCATTCTACATGAGAACTATAGAGCTAAAGAGAATGTCGTGAAGATATGATAATCTTTACTATCTTTTTTTGGTTTACGAGTTCATC
>MU261980.1:80000-82454 GCA_020310875.1 Ceratopteris richardii
AGATAGATAGATAGATAGATAGATAGATAGATAGATAGATAGATAGATAGATAGATGGATAGACAGATAGATAGATAGATAGATGGATAGATAGATGGACAGATAGATAGAAAGAAAAAGAAAGATAGATAGATAGATAGATAGATAGATAGATAGATAGATAGATAGATAGATAGCTATGATAGATAGATAGATAGATAGATAGATAGATAGATAGATAGATGGTAGATAGATAGGTAGATATGTTGATGTATAAACACCACTAAGAAATGAATTAATGTGAACACTAGAACACCTCTATTGGTCACCATTAACTCATTGCCACTCCAAACTTGAGAAATGATAGCTTAAAGTGAGAACTTTGCTTCTACAGAAATTCTAGTCACCGAAATGACATACCTTCAGTATTTTGCTATATTTCTCGTAGCTCAAGTATGTTTCTCCATGAAACTTTATACGCTGAAATTAGAAGAGTAGAGCTTTCCAACAAGCTATCATATGCATCAAACGGAGCTCTAGAACTCAAGTTATGGGCCCTCACAGATGACCCTACTATGACCTTCCAAAACTGGAAAATCTTGCCTGTTTTAGTATTCCTGATGTCCAAAATAAAAATTCGATGCCTAGCATCGAATTTTAGTCCAAGTCGATGCCAGGCATCGACGTTTGGGCTTTTTTTGGCTATTTTTCTGCACCAGAAAACACTCTATTTTACACACACATGAAGAAGATGACTTATATGATAGAAGTCGATGCCGGGCATCCATTTTATGTTGGAACTCGATGCCAGGCATCGAGTTGCTCCACAAACTTCATATTTTTAGAAGATTCAACAATAGTTAACACACAGAGAATGAAAAAAATGACTTATCAGCCAAGATTCGATGCCAGGCATCGAATTGCTCAGAAACTTGAACTTTTCAATTCATCACACAGTAGGCAAAACATGGAGATGATGGAGAGAGACTCATACACAGAACTTTAACCTCAGTTCTTTCTCACAGCTATGAAAACTCAGAAGTTTTACAGATGCTTTCTCACTCAGAGAAGCCCGACTATTCTCAGTCGTATAAAATGAACTCTTTCTTCTACTTCTTCTCTCTATTCTCTCTCTCTCTCCGCGTCAGTTGATACAAACTAACTTATATAGATTTTCGTATTCTCGTGATTTTAAAAAAACTTCTAGAACTAAAATGAACTAACTTTACAAATATGATACATTTGTGAATTTGTCCCTTCACATAAGCATGGGGTTTTCTTCCTAAGATTTGACCTTCAAATATATGTCTAATTAGTGAGTGTTTCTCCAACAGCTCCCCCTCAATCACTAATTGACATTCCCTGTTTCTTCATATCATCTTCTTTTCTTTTACTCCTGCCATGCTTTTGAATCTAACTGGTCTTCACACCATCCAAGCTCTTTGTCATTATGTCTGCTAACTGATCTTTAGTAGAAATGTACTCCACTTCAATCTCCTTCTCCATTACCTTTTCTCTGAGAAAATGATACTGTATCTCTATGTGCTTTGTTCTTGCATGAAATACTGGATTTGCTGCAAGATAAAGTGAACTCATATTATCTCCATGTATTGTAGTGTACCTTGATCAATGCCTAAGCTCTTGAACAATGTTTGCATCCATATGACTTCCTTAGCTGCTTCCACAAGTCTTTGTACTCTGCTTCAGTTGATGATAATGCTACTGTATGTTGTTTCTTGGAACACCAACTTACAAGCTTATCACCAATGTATATCATGTAACCATGAGTTGATCTCCTGTCATCTTGATTACCTGCCCAGTCTGAGTCACTGTAGGCTCTCAACTTCAAATCTAATGTAAAAGGATAATATAATCCTTCCTTTATAGTTCCTTTGATATATCTGAGAACTCTTTGACCTGCAATCCAATGTGGGTCCTTTGGACAATGCATGAATTGTGACAAAACTCCCACTGCATAACTAAGATCAGTCTTGTTAGTGTAGCATAAATCAAACTACCCACAAGAGATTGATACTTCCTCATATCTTTGTAGTCTGCACCATCATATTTACTGAGCTTGTGATTAACTTCAAGTGGAGTTGAAGCTTCTCTGCAATTTTCCATATCAAACTTCTTCAACAAGTTCAGAAGATACCTTTCTTGTGACACATATATGCCATGATCTGTATAAGTAACTTCCATTCCAAGAAAGTATGATAACTTTCCTAGGTCACTGATCTTAACTCTTTCTCAAGTAATCTCTTTACCTCCTTGATTCCTTCATCTGAAGTACCTGTGATTATAATGTCATCTACATAAATACAAATGTAGATTGTACCTTCCTCTGTTCTTTTGATAAGTAGACTTGAATCTGCTTTTGAACTTTGATATCCAAGATCATTGAGATACTTCACCAGTCTATAGTTCCAAGCTCTTGGAGCTTGCTTCAATCCATACAATGCTCTTCTCAACCTG
>MU261981.1:0-82387 GCA_020310875.1 Ceratopteris richardii
AATTGATTAGAAATTTTTGTAAAGATGACTTCAAATCTTATGCAAGACTGTGGCTTATGAAACAAGCTTTTTTGCGGATCATCGACAAGCACTAGAGGATGGAGTGAAGTCAACACAGTGGAAAGAATTTATGATATGTCATGCCAACCTACTTAATCAAAGAGAGCAAACCGCCATTCAAACGTACTCACATCGCCACAAAAGCCTGTCGGGACGACAGAGTTCAGGAGGAGGGATGTGTGGAAGGGGAATCAAGTAAGAAGAGAAGAAGAAGAAAATCAAAGACCAAAACTGTTCAATAAAGATGAAGATCACAAAGCAAAGATCCACCCTCTGCCCAAAGCCCCGAGGGGCATGCATCAGGCAACAACGCCAACACCCAGGTCCTGAGGAATGGAATTAAAGAACAATAAGAATCAGACTTTTCATGGGAAGGACGGACCAGGGCCAGGAAGTATCCATGAAGAAGTGCAAGAAGATATTTGGCAGGGTCAGATGTGTGAAGACAAAGACAAATCAAAAGACCAAAAGTTAGAAAGAGGCAGAGGCTGAAAAGTTGAAGAGGGTGACTAAGAACAACACATTCTTAGTCACTGGTGGCATGCGTGGCAGTCCGACTGAATACAGCAACCCAGATTTGTGATGTACGGGATATCAAGGGGCAAAAAGAAGCAAAGGACATACATCGGATAAAATAACAAATTCTCTGACAGTCCTTGTTGCTTCTTCGACCACTGGGGTAAGTGTATTCAGCAAGCTTAGACAAGCAACAAATGAGAAGCAAAAACCTGTCAAGGGACGATAGAGACAAGAGGGGGAGAGTGTTGCAGAGCAAAGTGGCACGGGAAAGGAGAGCCCCAAAATTTTCAAATTAATGTGCATATTTTTTCTTCTTCAAAGTCTTAGGAAATTCCCTCAAGCCATGTAAGTGCACTAGAGGAGTCCTCTAGATGCATAATCCCAAATTATTGTAATATATTCCTTGTACATTAGTAGGAATTTCACTTTTTAGTAATAAAGTGCCGGTCTCTTGTGTGAAAGGAACAAATTTAGGGCACATGTATATAAGTCACTTTGTGATTCTTTGTAAACACTTTTTTGGCATTGTGAAGAAGGAGAGCTCCTGATTTTCGAATTTGCTTCTTTCTTGCAGATTTTCATCTTCTTTTTGATCTTCTATGTGTGTGTAATGCTTGGAATGTGTGTGTAGGACTGTTGTCTACCCCTCCGCACTGTTTTTGAGCTACTGTAGTATGTGTGTGAGCTTGTAGGAGTTGTGGAGTGAGTGTGGGTGTTTCTTGCCATTCACTATTTTGGCCATACCTTGAAGCACAATTGTCAAAATCGAGTGAAACCACCTCTAATAGGTGCGTCTCATTGAGAGCTTTGAAAGGAGTCCACTATTGACTATATTTGGAGTTTGAAGCTGAGAGAAATCCTCAATTTACTGAAAACTGTTGTAAGTGGTATCGCGACAGACACTTTCAGTATTTCAGTGAGTTAGAGAGGTGGACTAGTCTTTTCTCATGCGTATAAGCTAAAACACTTCATTTTCCATCACGTGTGCACATGTCCTCATACACTTGGTTAGGTCATTTGATCGATTGACAAATAAGCGTGTGTCAATTTCCCACTATACGCACTTGTGTGGCAAATGAGGTTTAGTCTCTTTGGCACAAGTCCTTAAGTCTTCTTGACTTAGGTACACACATCCGTAAACAGATGGATAGACTGAACAAATCAATCATACAATCGAATATTACATCCGCAACTATGTGCAAACTGATTAGAAAGATTGGGCAAAACACTTGGACATTTTGGTGTTTCACTACAATGCCTCCGTCCACTCAAGCACAAAGATGACGCCTTTTGAGCTGGCAATGGGCAAGGAGGTTATTACACCCTTAGCACTTAAGACTCCATGTTATCTACGAACGATCCCGATCATGGGGCCTTTTTGGATCAGTGGAAGACAAAGTTAGAAGAAGCCAAGTTGAGCTTGCAAAGAAGTAAGGAACGCATGGCCAAGTATGCAAACAAGAAGCGGTGACCGAGTGAAGTGTTTAAAGTCGATGACTTAGTACTAGTGAGTGCACGTAACATCACACTTCCCCAAAACATAATGCAAAAAACATCGGTACTATGACCTCTACAAAGTGTCCAAGCAAATCAACTCAGCCACATATCAGTTGGAGTTGCTCAACATTGTGCAATTTCATAATGCCTTCCATGTAAGCCACCTCAAAAGATTCAAACCTGATATAAAGTACAGATGTGAGGGTCCTAGGCTCCAAGACAATGAGAACGAGTTCCTTCCGGAGACAATCATTCAACACCATACCACTCATGATGGGCCCCAGTTCCTTATCAAATGGAAGGGTCGTCCCTTAGTCTACTATGAATGGATCCCGACTGACACCTTTGGCCCGGACCATCCCGTAGTCCAAAAGTACTACCAAAACAGATAAGCCAATGTTGGCTCTTAGCCCCTTGTGATATTCCTGAATTTTGGTAATCACTCCAACTTTTTGTAAGACCTGAACCCGCTTGTTGAGGGCAACAAGCTCTCCAAGTCGAGGGAGGATGTCATAAGCCCTACCTTTCTATACGACCCATCTTGGGGCTTGGGGGGTATGCCCTACTACACCTAATTGTGCTTAGGTATAAGGGGTAGTCAAACTACTCCTCTGCCAAGCTCTCATTGCCGTCCCTTGTAAAGTGGTTTGTGAACATAATATAAAACGTGTTCTTTGGCAATCACCTTGGCATCCCGTGCCTAGATTCTTGCATGCTTGGGTTGAATGTCTCACCGCCCCCCACCCCCTTGTCCCCCCTGCCCTGTTGATATATTTTTTTAGTGATGTGTGAACACACTAGGACCATCGGGGCACTTTTTTCCCTCTTTAGGAGGTTTTTTTTCTTCTTCCTTGTGCTGTTTGCGTGCTTCCATAGACATCTAAATCCAAAAATTGGTATCAGATCAGGTCATCGCTTCATCTAGGGTGTCGTCTATACCTCTCCGGTCATAGTCTCAAAATTGCACAAAATTTTGTGAGCATACGCAGGCCATTTCAGAGATCAAAACGGCTTTGCTTTGTTGTGCCGAAATCGCGATCTGAGCTCATTTTGGCCTCCGAACGCACTATCGCAGCGCTTGTGTAGGCTATTTCATCTTTTTATGCGAAAGACATATACCAGTTTCATTTCGCCAGTATAATCATCTCAAAGTTTGCTACAAGTCTAGCAGAACTCATTTGGGTAGTTTTGTTCAACTTTTTCAAATACAATAGTTTTCTTGCATCAAGGTATTTTAGTCAGTGGCCATGGCTGAAAGCAATGATGTATTCCATATATTTGCTGTTGAGGATAAGTTGGATGGTACCAATTATCCATTGTGGGCTTATATGATGCATCATGTATTGGTCACAAAAGGACTATGGAATATTGTGTAGGGTGTTGAAAGATGTCCTGTTACACCTGCGAATACAAGTACTCGAGTTGATGGAGATGGTGTCGAAGATGGTGATATTCTGCAGATTCCTATTCGTGCTTTAGTTTCTGTTGCACCTACTGTAGAGCAAATTCGTTGGGATGGCAGAGATGCTCAGGCACATGCATTGATAGCTTTGCCTATCAAACATGCCATTATTCCTCACATTCGCTCTTGCAGAATATCAAAGGATGCTTGGGATACACTTACCACATTATACGAGGCTAGGAATGAGGCTCCTGTTGCTTACCTCCAAAAATAGTTGGAAAGATCAATCTACGCAGAACATGTCCATAATGCGTGTTGCAGATCAAGCTTTCTTGGCTAGTTAGAAGGGCAAAGGAAAATGGAGCTCTTCTACTACTAAGCAGAAGTCTACAAATGCTGCACATTCGAAGCAGGAAGAAAAAGATGAGAATAAATCAGAAAATCAAAAATTGCTTTGCAAATACTGTAAAGCAAATGATCATGTCATTAAGAGCTATCCAAAACTAGCTGCTAAAGAGGCAAAGAAAAAAGAGGTTCGAATGGTTATTGCAAAGGCCTCTACACCGAAAACAGAGTCTGCTAATCTTGTGCAGAATGAAGAATGGGTGTTTACTATTGTTTGCAGTTTCGATCCATCTTCTCATGAGCATTGTATGTATACAATAGACTCAGATGTTTGGTATTTTGATGGTGGGGCAACCAAACATATTACCTTGCAGCGTAGTTTGTTCACTCCACTTGAGCCTGCCCCTATAGGGAATATTGTCACATGCGCTAACAACTCCTCTTATCCTGTCATGTGAGTTGGTAAGATCATTTTGACTACTACTGATGGTAGTTCTTTCACTTTGTCGGATGCTTTATTTGTGTCATGGATGAAAAAAAATTGTTATCAGTTTCTGCATTAGCCAAGATTGGCTTGGTTGTGAAATTTGTTGATGACAGATGTAGAGTTCATGATCTGTCAAATGGCAATATGATTATTGTTTCTGGAATATTATGTCATGGGCTATATAAGCTCATAGACTGAAAGATCTATGAATGATTCGGCATATGCAGTACATGATTCTTAGGCTATGTCAGATGTAAAGCTTTGGCATGCACGCTTTGGTCATTTGATTTTTGCTAGTTTGCTATGCCTATAGAGATTTGAAATGGTGTCCTCTTTGACAAACTTGAGGCACCCAAAAAACATGTCTGTGAAGGTTGTATTTTGGGGAAAATGTGGCATTCCTCCTTTCCAAAAGATGGTTCAGTTCGGGCTACTTAGAAATTATAGCTTGTACATAGTGATGTTTGTGATCCTATGCAAACACCTTCTTCTGGAAACTATCTTTACTTCGTGACTTTCATTGATGATTTTTCCAAGCATGCATGGATATATCCATTGACAGCAAAGTCCGAAGTGTTCATGTGCTTCAAAAAGTTTTTGGTTTTGGCTGAAAATCTGTCAGCTTGTAAAATGGGCACCCTCCATTTAGATCAAGGGGGGAGGGGGAATATATGCCTTCTAACTTTAATGCATTTCTTGCTGAACATGGGATAAAACATCAATATAGAGTGTTGTATACACCTCAACAAAATGGAGTTGCTGAACAAAAAAACATGTCACTCATGGAAATGGCAAGGTGTATGGTCAAGAGTCAGGCTCTACCACATAGTTTATGGCTTGAGGCTGTCATGTGTGCAGCATATCTACTTAACAGATGTCCCACTAAACTGCTACAGTCCATCACTCCATATGAGGCTTGGAATGGTCATAAGCCATTTGTTTCTCACCTGCATGTTTTTGGTTGTTTGGCATATGCATTAGTGCCTGAACAACATCAGAGGAAATCGGACGATAAAGTGGTAAAATGTATTTTTGTTGGGTATGGTTTTGAAAGCAAAGGATATCGTCTGTATCATCCATAGAATAAATGCATTCTGGTTAGCTGTGATGTTGTTTTTGTGGAAGATGCTATTCAGCCTTTACTTTCATGTATGAAGGAGACATCTGTTAGCTCCAAAGACATGTATGATACTTTGCTGCCTCTTTTCATAGGTGGACTATCTAGTGCTAGTCCTAATAAGGCAACTTCTCAACCATTACAGGTATCACGTGATGATGCAAAACATTCCATTTCTGATGTAGATTTACATGATGCACTTGTTGATGAGAGAGCTGATATTGAGGAGGCCAAAAGTATGCCAAAATGGCTAGTGCAGACTTTGCATGACAACACATTAGATGCTCCTCTGTCATATCGTACTCGTTCAGGCTCTCATAGTGCCTCTTTTGCATCATATTGCTATGCTATGACCGCATCTAGTCTTTGTGATGAGATTGAACTTGTTTTGTTTGATGAAGCACAAAATCCTGAATATTGGATGGCTCCAATGAAATTTGAATATGATGCTATCATGAAAAATGGTACCTGGTCTTTGTGTGAATTTCCTCCTGGCAAGAAGGCCATTGGCACTAAGTGGATATACAAGCTGAAGTGTAAACATGATGGAAGAGTTGACAAGTATAAGGCTAGGCTTGTTGCAAAGGGTTATGCGCAAGAAAGAGGCATTGATTTTGATGAAACCTTTGCACCTACTTGCTGAATGACTACTGTTCATAGCATCTATGCACTTGGAGCTCAACGGTTGGAATGTACATCAGTTGGACATTAAAAGAGCATTTCTGAATGGTGATTTACATGAAGAAGTGTATGTTTTTCAACTCTATGGTTTTGTGAAAAAAGGGCATGAAAACCAGGTGTGCAGGTTAAAGAAGGCATTATATGGTTTAAAGCAAGTACCACCTAATTGGTATGAAAAGATACATGCCTATCTGATTGCACATGGTTTTGAGAACAATCCAATTGAAAGCACCTTATATGTTAAGCGTGCTAATGATTTGCTTCTGATCATTGTTGTCTATGTTGATGACATGCTACTCACTGGTCCTATTGAGAAGCATATTGCTGATTTTAAGGCTGATTTGCATGCCTCATTGAGATGTTTGATTTGGGGAATTTGCATCATTATTTGGGCATTTAGTTTATGCAAGTTGACGATGGAATAGCTTTGTGTCAAACAAAATATATTGACACATTATTGCAGTGTTTTGATGGAGAGTGTTAATCTCCAAAAGAACAACTTATTCTTGTGATTAGAATACCTCCATACCAAGAATAAGTCAAAACCTTCCACTAATTTAGAGGATCAATTACTAATTGTCAAAAGATTAACAAATCTGTGAAGAAGATAAAACACAGAAAAGTCTGCTGCACTATTTCTTCACATTGACCTATCAAACGTGTAAAGTTTTTGATGAAACTTTGTATGAATCATCTCCTAGAGATTGCGCATCTACTCCAAGTTGAATCACTTCAAAAGGTTAAGTATAACTTGAGAAATTGATTTCACAAGTTACCTATGTCAGAAACTGTTATCCAAAACAGTCGACTTTACACCTATAACTTTTAAGACTTGGTTCTCCTTGAATAGAACCCGTTTTACAAAATGCTTCTAGACATAAGTAGCTTATCTTCCAACTTAAAGATTAAGCCCTCACTCATGCAAAACTTTAAACTGTGCTAGGAGAAATGACCAAAACATTGACTTCGAAATCTGCGCCTGTTTTAGGAACTAGTGAATACACTTCACATATGAATGTTCCTACACTCAATTCACTCAGCCTGATTACAATTGGAAGCTGAAACTTTGCACAGAGGTCAAGCAACTCTCAACTTAGACTTGTACAAAAGCATTTCACAATTGATCTACTGTAGAAGGAGAACACGCAGAAACATCGGGCGCAAAACTTTTCTTTACTCAGAAGAAATACAACTGAGTGATGAGAGCTAACTCAAAATCACTTTCCTCTTTCTCATGACTTCTATCTCCCTCATTCTTGGCTTCTAACTATTGTCACATATGCTCTCATACATGCCCCGACTTTTCTCAAGGTATTTATAGATAATTTGTACATAATTCTTACTGAACAAAATGATCTAAGTCATCTATGACTATGCTAATGTACATATGTGTACACTTCTCTTGTTCTCTGAATGTGATCTTCTTCCACACTTTAGGAATTGATTCTTCCTTCATCATTTGGTCTTCCAAGCCTTCAATTGGTGATTGGTCTGCACCAACAGCTCCCCCTCAATCATCAATTGAGGTTTTCTTTGTCTTCTTTATACTTGCCATGTCTTTGAACCTTTGTAACTTAGGTCCATCCAAACTCTTTGTCATCATATCTGCCACTTGTTCTTTTGTTGGAGTATACATCACTTCAATCTCTTTATCTAGTACCTTTTCTCTCAAGAAATGATACTGAATCTCTATATGCTTAGTCCTGGCATGAAAAACAGGGTTAGCTGCCAAATACAAAGAACTCATATTGTCTCCAAAAATTATTGGAGTACTATGATCAAACTCAAAACTTTTCATCAAGGTCTTCAACCATATCACTTCCTTTGCAGCTTCTACAATTCCCTTATACTCAGCTTCTGTGGATGATAAAGCAACTGTATGTTGCTTCTTTGAACACCAAGAAACTAACTTATCTCCAACATAACATAGATATCCATGAGTAGACCTTCTATCATCTGAGTCACCTGCCCAATCTGCATCACTAAACACTTTGATTCTTGTGTCAGAAGTGAAACCATAATACAAACCTTCACTTAGGGTTCCTTTGATATATCTGAGTACCCTTTGGGCTGCAATCCAATGAGTCTTCTTTGGACAATGCATGAATTGTGACAACACACCTACTGCATATGATAGATCTGGCCTTGTCAAGGTAGCATAGATTAGACTACCTACCAAACTCTGATATTTCTTCATATCATTGAACTCTTCACCTCCATACCTGCTTAATTTATGATTTACCTCCAATGGTGTAGTTGAGGTCCTGCAATCTTCCATGTTAAACTTGACTAGAAGATTCTTCAAATATCTCTCTTGTGAAACATATACTCCATGTTGAGTATACACAATCTGCATTCCTAGAAAATAAGATAAGTTTCCCAAGTCACTTATCTTAAACTCCTTCTCTATTTGCTTCTTGAGTTCATTGATTCCTTGAGCATCTGTTCCTGTAACAATAATATCATCAACATAAATGCACATGTAAATGTATCCATTTTCACTTGCCTTCACTAGCAAGCTACTATCTGCCTTTGATGCTTGAAATCCACATTCATTCAAGAATTTGACCAATCTGTAATTCCAAGCTCTTGGGGCTTGCTTCAACCCATATAAAGCTCTCTTGAGCTTACACACATAATCTGATCCAATTGATTCCATAAAGCCTTCTGGTTGCTCCATATATACTTCATCTGCAATGTAACCATTAAGAAATGCATTCTTCACATCCAATTGTGATAATTTCCATCCCTTGCAAGTAGCAATAGCAATCAATGTCCTAATTGTAGACATCTTAGCAACAGGACTAAAGGTTTCATCATAATCTACCCCATAAGTTTGGGCATAACCTTTGACCACAAGTCTAGCCTTATATCTAGACACCTTACCATCTGCAAACCTCTTTGTTTTATATACCCACTTACATCCAATGACCTTCTGATTCTTTGGTCTTGGTACTAGTTCCCAAGTTTCATTTTCAAGTAGAGCATCATACTCCTCCTGCATTGCCTTCTCCCAATTCTGTTTACCTTTGGCTTCTTCATAAGTGGTTGGATCTTCTTCTGTTTTCACAATGTAGGCATAATCTTTTGTTGTTAGGAAAGATGTATCATAACTATACCTTATAGGCTCTTTCCTTTCTCTTGTAGATCTCCTGATTTCTGCACTTCTTGAAGTTTCAGCCTCTTTTGATTCTGGATCAAACCTTGGCCCTTCTTCTACATGATCCTGCACTCTACATCTAGAGTCAACTTCATCAATAATTTCTTCACAAACTTTTACCTTTGCCTTTCCTTTCCTTTGTATTTCTTCAACACCTGTATACTCATTTGGTGATCCTGTATACCACATATTTTGCTCATCAAATGTCACATCTTTAGTAACAAGAAATTGCTTTGTAGATGGACTCCACAACCTGTAACCCATCTGTCTATCATCATATCCAATAAACACATACTTCTCTGCTTTTGGTTCTAGCTTATGTCTTAATTGTGAAGGAACATAAGCATATGCAATACATCCAAATACTTTACAATGATCAAGACTAGGCTTCTTACCCCACCATGCTTCATAAGGGGTTCCTCCATCCAAAGCTTTGCAAGGCAACCTATTCACAAGGTATGTTGCAGTGTTAATGGCTTCTGCCCATAAGTAATTTGGACACTTCTTTTCCTTCATCATGGCTCTTGCAAACTCTACAAGAGTCCTATTCCTCCTTTCTGCTACTCCATTCTGTTGAGGGGAGTACCTGCAAGTCACTTCTCTTTTGATACCTGCATTCCACAAATAATCATCAAACTCTTTTGAGAAATACTCTCCCCCTCCATCTGATCTTAACCTCTTTAGCTTTTGTCCTGTGATCCTTTCTGCATAAGCATGAAAATGTTTGAATGTCTTGAAAACTTCTGATTTATCCTTGATTACATACAAAGTAATCCACCTGGTTGCATCATCAACAAACAACACATAATATCTGGATCCATTTATGCTATAGTCCCTTGAGGGTCCCCATACATCTGTATGAACCAATTCAAGCATATTTGAATACTTGTACCCTGATTTGTTATAAGAACTCTTATGTGCTTTACCTAACTGACAAGCTTCACACTTGTACACCATATGTTGCCCTTCAATATTTGGCAATCCAAGCACCACCTGATTCTTTGACATCTCCTTTATAGCTCTCTCATTGAAATGACCTAGCCTCTTATGCCATAGGTCTAATTCAGATACCTTTTGACTTCCATAGGTAAACAATGCATGTCCCACATTACCTTGGACTTTGAGAGTGAACAATCTTCCTTCCTTTTTACCTGCAATTATGTTTCTATATCCCTGATTTGGATCTTGTACATAAACACCATCATTTGTGAATCTTACCTCATATCCTTTCTCCACAATTTGCCCTACACTTATCAAATTTTTAGGAATAGTAGGAACATAAAGTACCTTGCTCAGAAGTGTACTTCCACTCTTTGTCTTCACTGATCCAATGCTCTCCACTTTATGTTTGGTATTGTCACCTGTTTGAACTGTATGTCCATTCACCCTTGCTTCCATATCAGTCATCAAAGATAGATTCCCACTCAGATGGTTGCTGCACCCTGAGTCAATATAAAACACTCTTTGATCTTCTCCCATTGATTCATGAGTTGCATTCAAGATAAGAGTCATGTCATCCTTCTGATCTGATGCATAATTGTAATAATTATTGTTGTAGGATTGAGATTGGAAGTTTCTTCCACCTCCTCTACCATATGATGTCCTACCACCTCTTCCTCTGAAATTGCCTCTTTGGTTTCTGCCTCCTCTACCTCTTTGACTATAATTCTGATTGTTGTATCCTCCACTTTGATTGTTATACCAACAATCATTTGCCAAATGATTTGTTCTGCCACAAATCCAACAAGCTTTAGCATTATCTTTGTTCTTACCTCCTCTTCCTTTACCTCTGAAATTTGTCTTCCCTTTTGTGAAGTTAGCTTGATTTGAATTTCCTTCATCATCATTTGATTGCTTTCCCTTGCCATTCTTTTTCTTGTCCTTGGAGTACATGGCTTGACTTGTACTTCTATCATTGTCTCCTTTAAGATCCTGCTCAAAGGTTAGCATGTGTCCTAGCAATTGATTAAGGTCAGGAGTAAAGTGATCAAGTGACAATTCTATGGACAAGATAAAAGGCTTCCACTTCTCATCTCCTCTCAAACCTGTAAGTATTTGTCTTACCAACTTTTCTTCTTCAATATCTTCATCCACTGCTCCCAAGCTATCTGCAATATCTTTCATCCTTGCCACATAATCTGAAATTGATTGAGAACTCTTCTTCTTGAAGGTTGTGAACTCAGCCCATAGTGAGGACTTCCTTGACTTAGTTGTATTTTGGAAATGCTCTTCCAAGGCATTCCAAACATCTGTGGCACTTTCCAAACCTCTGATGTGAGGTAAAAGGTAATCATTTACAGACATGTAGATGATACTCCTTGCTTGAGCATCCTTTCTCATCCAAGTCTTCAACATTGCAAGCTCTTCCCTTGTAGGAATACTTGGATCTGCAAACTCTGGTTTTTCTTCATCTCCTGTAATAAATGATATAAGATCTTTGCTCATGAGGTGTGCTTCCATCCTCATGGACCATGCTGGATAGTTCTCCCTATCTAGCTTATCAATCTGCAAGCTTTCTCCCATCTTGTATCCACCTGTGTATTGAAATCTTCAAGCTTTACAAACAATGTATGTACCTTTACTTCGAATTGAACTCCTTTTGCCTTTCTTGATGTCAAATAGTCTTCTCCTCGAGCTTTGACTCCAAACTTTCACTTCTTAGTCCTTCAAGTGTTGAATTTCTTGAATCTGCAGCAGTCGGGATCCTTCTTCCTTCAAATTGATGTCTCCTGCTCTGATACCACTGATGGAGAGTGTTAATCTCCAAAAGAACAACTTATTCTTGTGATTAGAATACCTCCATACCAAGAATAAGTCAAAACCTTCCACTAATTTAGAGGATCAATTACTAATTGTCAAAAGATTAACAAATCTGTGAAGAAGATAAAACACAGAAAAGTCTGCTGCACTATTTCTTCACATTGACCTATCAAACGTGTAAAGTTTTTGATGAAACTTTGTACGAATCATCTCCTAGAGATTGCGCATCTACTCCAAGTTGAATCACTTCAAAAGGTTAAGTATAACTTGAGAAATTGATTTCACAAGTTACCTATGTCAGAAACTGTTATCCAAAACAGTCGACTTTACACCTGTAACTTTTAAGACTTGGTTCTCCTTGAATAGAACCCGTTTTACAAAATGCTTCTAGACATAAGTAGCTTATCTTCCAACTTAAAGATTAAGCCCTCACTCATGCAAAACTTTAAACTGTGCTAGGAGAAATGACCAAAACATTGACTTCGAAATCTGCGCCTGTTTTAGGAACTAGTGAATACACTTCACATATGAATGTTCCTACACTCAATTCACTCAGCCTGATTACAATTGGAAGCTGAAACTTTGCACAGAGGTCAAGCAACTCTCAGCTTAGACTTGTACAAAAGCATTTCACAATTGATCTACTGTAGAAGGAGAACACGCAGAAACATCGGGCGCAAAACTTTTCTTTACTCAGAAGAAATACAACTGAGTGATGAGAGCTAACTCAAAATCACTTTCCTCTTTCTCATGACTTCTATCTCCCTCATTCTTGGCTTCTAACTATTGTCACATATGCTCTCATACATGCCCCGACTTTTCTCAAGGTATTTATAGATAATTTGTACATAATTCTTACTGAACAAAATGATCTAAGTCATCTATGACTATGCTAATGTACATATGTGTACACTTCTCTTGTTCTCTGAATGTGATCTTCTTCCACACTTTAGGAATTGATTCTTCCTTCATCATTTGGTCTTCCAAGCCTTCAATTGGTGATTGGTCTGCACCAACATGTTTTGGCCTTGAAGACTTTAAGCCTATTGCCACTCCTATGGAGACATGTTTAAAATTGAGCCTTCATGATGCTAGAGATGCATTCGATGCTCTTGTCTATGAGTAGGCTGTTGGATGCTTGATTTACTTGTGCATTACCTGGAGAAATATTTAGTTTCCTATCTCACAGGTGAGTAGGTTTATGCATTGCCCAAGTGTCAAGCATTGGTAGGTGATTAAGCGCATCTTTCGCTACTTGAGTGGTATGTGGCTAAGTGGATTGTTTTATCCCAAGGGGGGATCACTACTGCCAGATTTGCATGCTTTTTTTGACAATGATTGGGCTGGTTGCTCTGACACTCGTGTGTCCACTAGTGGCTTTTGCTTCATGCTTGGTAGCTCATGTATATCTTGGTTGAGCAAGAAGCAACATACTGTGGCCACTTCTAGTTGTGAGGCTGAGTATAGGGCAACTTTCAAAGCGACTGTTGATTGTGTGTGGCTCGGACGCCTTATGGATGATTTTGGTGTTGGTCAGTCGTCTACCACCACCTTCACCGACAGTCAGAGCGCATTGGCAGTTGCGAGGAACCATGTGTTCCATGCTTGCACTAAGCACATTGAGGTGCATTATCATTAGGTTAGGGAGAGGTTCTCCATTGGAGAGATCACCTTGACATATGTGCCCACGTAGAAGAACATTGAAGACCTTTTCACGAAGGCTCTGCCTAGGGAGATTGAAGCTTTCCATAAAGCTTTGGGCTTACTTCCTTTTGTGGATTGATTCCACATAGCTTGGAACTTCCTTATACATGAGTGCCAACTCCTTGTTCACCAGATCACTCCCAGGGGGGATTTGTTGATATATTTTGGTAGTGATATGTGTGAAGACACTAGGACCACTGGGGCACTTTTTTCCCTCTTTAGGAGGTTTTTTCCCTTGGCTTGTATATACGCCTGTTGCCCTAATAGGCTACTTATCTTTGTACATTCTAGTGGTAATACATTCAACATTGCGTGTTGTGCTCCAAGCTTCTTCTTCTTCCTTGTGCTATTCTTGTGCTTCCACAGACGTCTAACTCCAACATGCCCCCCTCACTTCCCCACCCCCCTGATGGAGAGTGTTAATCTCCAAAAGAACAAGCTACTCTTGAAGTTAGAGCACCTCTATATCAAGAGTAACTCAAAACATTCACCAATTTGGAGGATTAATGATCAATTATAAAGATTTTGGATAAACTGTGAAGAAGATGATTCTACAGAAAGTCTGCTGCACATATCTCTCTCATTGACTTATCAATTGTGTAAAGTTTTATAAAACTTTGCACAAAAAAGTGTCGCCTATAGTTTGAGAACCTCCTCCAAGTTAAATCACTTCAAAAGATTTAGTAGATCTTGAGACATGGACTTAACAAGTCACCTATGTCTAAAACTATTCTTCTGAGAAGTCGGTTCAGACATCTATAACTTCTAACACTTGATTCTCTCAATCTAGAACCCATTTATGAAAATGATTTTAGCCACAAGTAGCTTACCTTCCAACTTAAAGATTGAGTGCTTGCTTGCTGAAAACTTTACACTGTGGAAGGAGAACTAACCAAAACATTAGCATCAAATTTTGTGCCTCCTACAACTTCTCTTGTTTCCAATTACACATGTAAATGTTCCTACACTCAATTCTCTCAGCCTGATCACAATTAGAAGCTGAAAATTTGTACAGATGTCATCAACTATAGACTTATACTTGTACAAAAGCATTTCACAAAAGATTCAACATAGAAGGAGAATACTCATAAAGATCGGGCGCAACATTTTCCATTTTTGAGAAAATTTACATCTGAGTGATGAGAGAGATTCTACTCACTTCTAGAGTGTCTAATGACATCTAATTCTCATCCAAACTTGTTCTTACATAATCTCTCATATTTGCCCCGACATTTTCTTTGTATATATAGGCAAATATTTACAAGCTCATACCTAATCAAAGGCATAAGTGAGCTAACTTCAAAATAATGTACATATGTGTACACATCTTCATCTTCAGAATATGCACTTCCTTCATGCTTCATAACTTAATCTTTTCTTTAGTCCTTGACTTCAATTCTTCATAAAGAACCTCAATTGTTGATTGCCCTGCACCAACAACTCCCCCTCAATCATCAATTGAGGTTTTCTCTATCTTCTTTATGCCTGCCATGTCTTTGAATCTCTGTAGCTTTGGTCCGTCCAAGCTTTTGGTTAGCATATCAGCTATCTGATCTTTTGTTGAAGTATGTATGACTTCAATCTCTTTATCCATCACCTTCTCTCTTAGAAAGTGATACTGAATCTCAATATGTTTAGTCCTCGCATGAAAAATAGGATTAGCAGCTAAATACAATGAACTTATGTTATCTCCATGAATAGTGGGTGTATTCAGAGTGATGTCAAAACTCTTCATGAGAGTTTTTAGCCATATGACTTCCTTTGCAGCTTCCACCATACCTTTGTACTCTGCTTCTGTAGATGACAAAGCAATTGTGTGTTGCTTCTTTGAACACCAAGAAATTAACTTATCTCCCACATAACATAAGTATCCATAGGTTGATCTCCTATCATTAGGATTACCTGCCCAATCTGTATCACTATAGATCTTGATGTTTGTATCTGATGTAAAACCATAATACAAACCTTCTTTGAGTGTACCTTTAATGTACCTCAACACTCTTTGTCCTGCAATCCAATGTTCTTTCCTAGGACAATGCATGAATTGAGACAATACTCCAACTGCATATGACAAGTCAAGCCTAGTTAAAGTAGCATAGATCAAACTACCAACCAAACTTTGATATAGCTTCATGTCCTTGAACTCTTCTCCTCCATATCTTCTCAATTTGTGATTCACTTCCATTGGAGTAGGTGCTACCCTGCAATCATCCATTTTAAACTTGATCAACAAGTTTTTTAAATACCTTTCTTGAGTTACATATGTTGAGTGTACGAGATCTCTATGCCCAAGAAATATGACAAATCTCCCAAGTCACTGATCTTGAAATCTTTCTCCATTTGCTTCTTTAGACGTTGAATACCTTTCTCATTTGTACCTGTAAGAATTATATCATCAACATATATGCACATGTAAATAAACCCATCTTCACTTGCTTTGACAAGCAAGCTACTATCTGCTTTAGATACTTGGAAACCAAGTTCTTTCAAGAACTTCACAAGTCTATAATTCCATGCCCTTGGGTCCTGCTTCAAGCCATACAAAGCTCTGTTGAGCTTGCACACATGATCTGGATACCTTCCATCTCTGAATCCTTGTGGTTGCTCCATGAAAACATCATCTGAAATATAACCATTTAGAAAAGCATTCTTCACATCTAGTTGACATAACTTCCAACCTTTACATGCAGCAATAGCTATGAGTGTCCTGATGGTTGTCATCTTTGCCACATGACTATAGGTCTCATCATAATCTATACCATATGTCTGAGCAAAACCCTTCACAACAAGTCTAGCTTTATACCTAGACACACTTCCATCTGCAAACCTCTTTGTCTTATAGACCCATTTACATCCAATGATCTTATGACTATTTGGTTTAGGAACCAAATCCCAAGTCTCATTCTCCATCAATGCATCATACTCTTCCTGCATATCTTTCTCCCAATTTTCCTTACCTTTTGCCTCTTCATATGTAGAAGGGTCTTCATCTCCCTTTATCATATAAGCATAATCTTTGGTAGCCAAAAAAGAAGTGTCATAGCTATACCTTGTAGGTTGCCATTTGTGTCTTGATGACCTTCTAAGTTCTCCACTTCTTGAGGTTTCTGGCTCATCACATTCTGGATCAAACCTTGGCACTTCTTCAACTTCAACCTGTACTTCATTGTTCTCTTGTTCATCAAATATCTGAACCTTTGATTTACCTTTCTTTTGATTCACAACTTCTTCATCACCTGCATAAATATTGATTGTTGCATACCAAGTACCTTGCTCATCAAATGTAACATCTTTTGACACTAGGAATTGTTTTGTGGATGGACTCCACAACCTATATCCCATCTGTTTATCATCATATCCAATAAACACATACTTTTCAGCTTTAGGTTCCAATTTGTGCCTTAATTGAGATGGCACATATGCATATGCCAAACATCCAAATACTTTGCAATGATCTAGAGTAGGTCTCTTACCCCACCATGCCTCATATGGTGTCATACCCTGCAAAGCTTTACATGGTAACATATTAACCAAATATGTGGCTGTATTCCTCTTTTCTGCTACACCATTTTGTTGAGGAGAGTACTTGCAAGTAATTTCCCTTTTTATACCTGCATTCCATAAGTAATCAGTGAACTCATTAGAGAAATACTCTCCCCCTCCATCTGACCTTAGTCTCTTCAACTTATGACCTGTAATTCTCTCTACATACACATGATAATGTTTGAATGTATTGAATACCTTTGACTTATCTTTGATCACATAGATAGTGATCCATCTGGTAGCATCATCAACATAAATCACATAATAACTTGAGCCATTGATACTGAAATCCTTTGATGGTCCCCACACAACTGTGTGTACCAATTCAAGCTTCTCTGAATACATAAAACCATGCTTGGAATAAGATTGCTTATGAGCCTTACCTAATTGACATGCCTCACATTTGTATGTCATATGTTGACCTGCAATATTAGGCAATCCAAGCACTGAACCATTATTAACCATATCTTCGATACCTCTTTCATTGAAATGTCCAAGCCTCTTGTGCCAAAGATCTAACTCAGAGATCTTATGTCCTCCATAAGTGAACAAAGAATGACCAACATTGCCTTGGATCTTTAATGTGAACAATCTTCCTTCTTTCTTCCCTGAAACAATTTGTTTATACCCATTGCTAGGGTCTTCCACAAACACTCATTCATTAGTGAACCTAATTTCATAACCGTTTTCAACAATTTGGCCTACACTTATCAAATTCTTAGGAATTGTAGGGACATACAAAACGTTACTCAAGAGAGTACTACCATCCTTGGCCTTCACTGATCCAATTGACTTCACATTGTGCTTTGTATTGTCACCTGTTTGAACTACATGATTACTTATCTTATTCTCCAAATCAGTCATCAAAGCTATGTTACCGCTCAGGTGATTGCTACACCCTGAGTCAATGTAAAAGACTCTTTGGTCTTCACTTTGCCTTTCACAAGCTGCATTCATTATCAATGTTGAATCCTCCTTCTGATCTGAAGCATAATTGTAGTAGGTATTATTGTATTGTTGACTTTGGAATCCTCTACCTACATTTCTTCCAAAATAACCTCTACTACCTCTACCTCTAAAATTACCTCTTTTATTTCTGCCACCTCTTCCTCTTGAATTAAAGTTCTGATTATATCCACCATTATTCTGAGTATTATGCCAACAATCATTAGCTAAATGATTTGTCTTACCACAAATCCAGCAAGCTTTGACTCCATCTTTATTACTCCTGCCTCTTCCTCTACCTTTGCTACCTCCTCTTCCTCTTAGGAAGTTAGCTTGGCTAGTTGTACCTTCATCTTCATTTGATTGTTTGTTCCCTTTGCTATTCTTCTTCTTATCCTTTGAATACATTGCATGAGTTGTACTTTTATCACTTTCACCTTTGACATCCTACTCAGAGGTTAACATGTGTCCTAGCAATTGATTTAAGTCAGGAGTAAAATGATCAAGTTGATAATTCAGTAGACAAAATGAATGGCTTCCATTTGTCATCAACTCTCAAACCTGTGAGGATTTGCCTTACCAATTTATCCTCCTCAATAACTTCATCAACTGCTCCTAATGCATCTGCAATGTCCTTCATCCTTGTTACATAATCTGAGATGGATTGAGAGGCCTTCTTCTTGAATGTGGTAAATTCTGCCCACAAGGATGCGCTTGACTTTGTGGTGTTTTGGAAATGCTCTTCCAAAGCATTCCATATATCACTTGTACTTTCAAGACCTCTAATGTGAGGTAGCAAGTAGTCATTAACTGCCATGTAGATAATGCTCCTAGCTTGAGCATCTTTCTTCATCCAAGTCTTCAAATCTAATAATTCCTCCCTAGTTGGAACACTAGGATCTCTGAACTAAGGCTTTTCTTCTTCACCTGTAATATAACCTATCAAGTCTTTGCTCATAAGATGAGCTTCCATCCTCATTGACCATGCTGGATAGTTCTCTCTATCCAACTTCTCTATCTGAAGAGAATCTCCCATCCTTTCTTCACTTGTGTATTGAATTCTTCAAACTTTATGAGTAATAGATGTACCTTCACTTCGAATGATACTCCTTTTGTCTTCCTTGATGTCGTATGGCCTCCTTCTCAAGCTTTGCTCTTAAGCTTTCACCTTTTGAACCTTCAAGTATTGATTTCTTTATAGCTGCAGCAGTCGGGGTCCTCCTTTCTTCAATTTTGATACTTCCTGCTCTCATACCACTGATGGAGAGTGTTAGCATGCTCAACGAGATGAAGGTACCATTGTACTATTGGGCTGAAGATACCACAACTGCCATTTACTTGATGAATAGGTGCAAAACATCGGGAATATATCGCTTGAATCCAAAGGAGGTATATTCTTGTAAGAAAATTGATCTTACACACCTCAAAGTCTTTGGATGTGTTTGCTTTGTTCACATTCCACAAGAAGTTAGAACAAAGATGGAACCAAGATCAGAAAAATGCATTTTCATCGGCTACTCGATGGAGCAAAAAAGATACAAGTGTTACAACCCTAGAACAAAGGAATTAAGAGTCTCGCGAGATGTGGTCTTTGATGAACTAAGACCATGGTATGAAGATAAAGGAAAGGAAAAGCTTCTTGAAGAACATTGTGATGATTATGTAGGAACAAATCAAAGAGAAGTTCAACAATCAAGCACAAAGCTTTCAGGTCCAGAGGCATCTACATCAAATGAAGAATCTTCAACATGGAGGGGGATTCATTCTTTGTCTCCAAATTCAGCTCATAGTAGAGCCGAAGAAGCAAGTGCTACTCCAAACAATGAGATAGATGCAAGTGAAGAAGAATATGAAGAGGTACTCACTCCGATGGTAAAGCTGAATAGGTTAAAGAAGCAACTTTCGAAAGGCAATGAATGAAGATCTTCAAAGACAAGGTATACAACTCAAAGGTTGAGTTATGATAGTTTCATGGCGACACATTTTGCATACATGATGCAGGTTATCAAAGATAAAGGGCCTGAGACATATGAAGAAGCTTGCACACAAAAGGAATGGAAGCAAGCTATGAAAGAGGAGATCAAAGCTCTCAAAGATAATCACACATGGGAGCTAGTGCCAAAGAAAGAAGGTATGAAGATTGTTCCAAACAAATGGGTGTTTAAAGTAAAAAGGAATGTTGATGGTTCACTAGCTAGATATAAAGCTAGATTAGTTGCCAAAGGATTCAAACAAACACAAGGCATAGATTATGATGAACTTTCAGCCCTGTTGCAAAGATGGGAACTATCAGAACATTAATAGCAATTGGTGCTTCAAGGAGATGGCGATTATATCAACTCGACATAAAAAATGCTTTTCTTAATGGCGAACTACAAGAAGAGGTATACATGAGTCAACCGGTTGGATTTGAAGATGAAAACCATCCAGACTTTGTTTGCAGGTTGAAGAAGGTAGTTTATGGCTTGAAGCAAGCACCAAGAGCATGGAATCAAAGATTGGTAGAATATCAAACTAAGTGTGGATACAACCCAAGTAGTGCAGATCCTTCATTGTACATGAAGAAGGAAGAAAATAGAGAGGTATATATTTTCATATACGTCGACGACCTCATCATAACAGGAAATGATGTTACAGGGATTAAGGATATCAAAAGGAAGCTTGGTAAGGAGTTTAAAATTTCAGATCTTGACGAGATGAAATATTTTTTAGGAATTGAAGTTGTTTATGGAAAAAGTGGCATCTACTTGATGCAAAGGAAGTACTTGTTGGATGTTCTTTTCAGATTTGGAATGAGTGAATGCAAACCACTCACTCAACCCATGGACACAAATACAAAGATTTGCTCAAATGATGGAGAACTATTGGAAGACGTAACGACATACAAAAGCATTGTAGGATCATTAATCTATGCAAACATTACAAGACCTGATTTATCTTATGTTGTTGGTGTACTTTCTCAGTTTATGCAAGCCCCGACAAGTGAACACTTAAATTCAGCCAAGAGAGTGTTGAGATACATAAAGCATACAATTAATCATGCTTTGTTTTACAAGTTTGATGAAGAACTGCAGGTCAAAGGCTTTAGCGATGCTGATTGGGCAGGTTCAAAGGAAGATAGGAGATCAACCTCAGGTTATGTGTTCATGATAGGAAGCAAACCTATCACATGGAGCTCAAAGAAACAACCTACTGTTGAACTTTCATCCATGGAGGCTGAATATAGAGGATTTGCATTTGCCACATGTGAAGCAATGTGGATTAAAAAGCTTTTGGCTAATCTTGAAGTGCAAGTTGGAACCATCCCTATATACGGTGATAACATGTCAAGTATTTACTTGGCAAGCAATCTTATATTTCATGCAAGGAGCAAGCACATAGAGGTCCACTACCATTATGTAAGGGAGAAGTTATTGAGCAAAGATGTGGAGATAAAGTTCATCAGAACCAAAGAGCAGGTTGCATATATGTTTACAAAGTTCTTGGATGCTTCTAAACTCAAAGGTTTCAAGGATGTGATAAATTTGCAGGACATGGTTGAAGATAACTCCCAAAAGAGCTTGAGGGGGAGTGTTGAAGATAAATGTACAAGCTCATTTTCATATGAGTTATGCTTGGATAAATTTACCAAATATAAAGATAAGGAAAAAGAAGAGAAAAGAAATTAGCTAAGCTTCCAATTTCTTATGGAAGAGTTTTCCAACGTGCTCACGAAGATGCTACCACCAGTCTCCCTCCCTTGAGGAACGTTCAACATCAAATTGACATGCTTCCAGGCCAACCCTCCTTCTCATGCTCCGTACAAGATGAACAAAAGCAACCTCCAAGAACTCAAGTGGAAACTACATGTGTTAGAAGAGGAGGGGTATATTAAACCAAGTAGCTCTCCTTATGGGGCCTCGGTCCTTTTCATGAAGAAGAAAGACGGTTCCTTATGCCTATGGATAGATTACCGAGCCCTTAACAAGAATACAATCAAGAGAAAATATTGGGTCCTAGTAATGGAGGAGCTTCTTGACTGCTTCGACAAGGCTTGATATTTTACATGAATCGATCTCTATTTTGAATACCATCAGATTCGAGTCGCACAAGAACACATTGAGAAGACCACCTTTCGGATGCACTTTGACAGCTATGAGTAGCTTGTCATGCCGTTCGGCCTTACAGGATCCCTGACCACTTTTTGGCAGGAGATGAACGATATCTTTGGGCACATGCTCGATCTCTTCCTTATCATTTACATTAATAACTTGCTCATCTACAACCGCACTCTAGAGGAACACTATGAACATGTCCGGGCCATCTTGCAATGCCTATGTGAATGTCCACTCTTTGCAAAGCCATGCAAGTGCGAATTGTGCATGAAGAAGGTAGAATCCTTGGGCTTCATTGTTTTCAAACTTGGACTGCACATCGATCCCTAAAAAGTAGAAGTGGTCCTTAAGTGGGCCTCTTTGAAGTCAGTGAAACAAGTGCAAAAATTCATCAATTTTTGCCAATTTCCTCATCGATTCATTCAAGGGTTTAGCAAGATTATCGCCCCACTCCTGGAATTGATCAAAGAGAAGGAACCGTTCAAATGGGGGACAAAAGAGGAAGACACCTTTGAGGTACTCAACGTAGCCATGTGCAATGCACCCGTCCTTAAGCTACCCAAGTTTGACAAGTTGTTCGAGGTCCATACGGATGCATTTGGCTTGGCAATTGGTGGCATACTTATGCAAGATGGGCAGCCTATTGCATATGAATCCCACAAGCTAAGTGGACCCAAACTTAGGTGGAGCACTCATGAATAGGAAATGCTCATGGTCATCCATTGTTTACGCAAGTGGAAACACTATGTCCAGGATAAGCACACAAAGGTCTTCATAGTTAATACAACTTTAAAGTATTTTGCATCACAACCAAAGCTGAGCCTGAGGCAAGCGAGGTGGCAGGATTTTCTCACCGAGTTTAATATCAAGATCATTCAAAAATTGGGCAAACACAATGTTATGCTAGATGCACTAAATCAAAGACCCGAGATCCAAGCTATGTCTACTGTCTTCTCAGACTTGAAAGGCAAAATCCAATAGGCTCAAGAGGAAGACACATGAGTCAAAGATATCATGAATGAGATCCACAATACCTATCAACCAGGCTCCTACACAATTTAAGAAGGCATACTCTACTGCAAGGGCAAGATCTACATGTTAGATGACTTTGAGCTACAAAAAGAGTTGCTCTTGGAGGCACACGATTGCAAAATCGCCAGCCACAAGGGTCAAAAGCATAGTTACGAGACACTCCACAAGCACTTCTTTTGGCCACACATGAAAGCAAAAGTACATGACTATGTGGAAAAAATGTATTAGATGAGAAAATGTCCAAAGAACTTACTCGTATCGTTGGAAAAATCATCAAAGTAAGAGAGTCATTGGCATTGGATACAACCACAATTCTTGGATCCATTGACAAAATCAAATTTGTCAATTTACATGATTAGATAATGAAGAGAGGAAAGCGAGTGAGACTGGACATGACTAAATAAGGAGAGAGCCCATCAATAGTTTCAAATACAAGAGATATGCATGTGAATATGGGAGATCAAACATCGAATAATGTTTTTTTGCTCCCATATTTATCTATTCATTTCAAAGATGAAGCTCTTGTGGGGGAAGGGCAATATGGAATGATGCATAAATTCAGAATAACCCACCCAAGATTCATCAATGAAGTATTTGCAGCCAAGTTATTCAAATTACATGGTGCATACATACAAACATGA
Organism: Ceratopteris richardii; assembly: GCA_020310875.1. NCBI lineage: Eukaryota > Viridiplantae > Streptophyta > Polypodiopsida > Polypodiales > Pteridaceae > Ceratopteris > Ceratopteris richardii. Next base: position 23,988 of record MU261981.1, read on the forward strand.
GAGAACGAAGCCATGAATGAAGCCACAATTTTATCTGTTATGCTTAGTGGAATTATTCATCCACTTGGATTAGCTAGGCACCATAGCAAAAAGCTCTTGTCTTATTTTCAAACCATGGAATGTTGGTACATTAGACATATGGCTGGAGAAAATGAAGAAGAAGTACCTAAACGTACCATGAAGTAGAGGTATTAAAGACACTGAAGGAGAAATAACAACCTTGAAGACAAACATTTGGAAGCTGATCAACAAGTTTTTGCAAACAATATCATTTTTACACACTTGTAATATATCTCACAACGATCTCCATCCAAGCAACATTTTGTTGCATTTTGAAGCTCAACATGCTTATATCGACTTATGTCATTTTGGTAGAGCAACATATTTACCATCAATTATTTTTTGAAGCTACCTAATTTAGAAATATTGACTAGAAATGAGTGGAATCAAAAGTACTAGTGGATTGCACCTGAATGTATATCCACTAGTCCTCCACCTTTTAATAAAAGTTAGGAGACATTTACAGTTTTGATACTACTATTGCAACTCTTTAAATATATGGATTTAAATAGTTATCCCACTAATAGAAATGGGATTTAGAAGTTCAAATATGCTTAAGAACTAGCTTTTGACAGAGATGTATAAAAAAGAGTAGACGCACACGAACTACTTAGAGTATTCTCTAATCTAACTCGCTATGGTTTAAAGATATCAATGACAGATGGATTAAGACCATATTGAAAATGATATGTATTCAATTCAACTATCTGGATTAAATGATATAGATTCATTTGCATTAAGTGGAGTAAATGTTGTGGATTCATTTGAATTATGTGGATGACATGAAATGGTATCATTTGAACTAAGTAGATTAAATGAGGTGGTATCATCTGAATAATGTGGATTAAATGAAGTGCTATATTTTGAACTATGTGGATGAAGTGATGGATTCATTTGTAATATGTGGATTTATTTGAATGAAGTGCTATCTTTTGAATTATGCGGATGAAATGAAGTGGGTTCATTTGTAATATGTGGATTAAATGATGTGGATTCATTTGAATGAAGTGCTATCTTTTGAATTATATGGATGAAATGAAGTGGATTCATTTGTAATATGTGGATTCATCTGAATGAAGTGCTATCTTTTTGTTTTGCAAATTTGAAAGTAAAACATGGCAAGAATGCCAGATGCAAATAATGATCTTGATCATGGTGAGTCTCAAAGGATTTTGTCTGAGTAGAATGCTCAATTGGCACAATCAAGGTTAGCATTTTTATTCCATCAAGATTTAGAGCCTGAGGGATTAGAAGGAGAACTGTTATCAATGAAAGAAGTCAAAAGCTATGCACAAATCATTTTGTTTGTGATGTTCTCTTTCAGGTTAAAGGATGAGCAAAAGAAACAACACCCTTAAAGCTTTCTGACTTACAACATAAAGGATTAGCATAAAGTCTACTTCGATGCTTTGTGCACATTGAGAGATCATTACCAAATAATAATCAAATAGCACTATATTTCATTCAGAAAGTTTTTGTACAAGATATTGTTAGTCGACATGTAGATTGGGATGATCACCTGAAGAATGCAGGTATAGGTTTTGGTCATCCTCAAAATCAGGCAAAATTTTGTAATCAAGGAAACGAAGGTCCTCTTCCTCGAAAGTGGCCCTACATTTTGCTACTTGAAGAACATAATCTTATCCATGATTTATCATCAAAAGGAGTAGAATTATACAATGAAGGTTTAACAATTCCAGGATTACGAAGACCAATTGATGATCAACAAAAGAGGACTGATGATCTAGAAAATCAAGTAAGAAATTTAAAAATATATGTGGATGCATATGAGAGCAAATCTAGAAGACTCTTAGAGGCATCATCATCTTTTGATTGGTTCACAACCGATGAATTATTCGATAAAAAAATACTGAATAGACAAGCTTCTTTTTGTAATCAAAGGCATCACTATATTATAAAGCCATCGATTTTGCAATTAAATCTAATCAAAGTATTCAAAGTACATCATTTTATTAATTTTGAATATCATCATCTATGACATGTACCACGTCATCTATTTCTTCCATGTCTAAACTATCATTGTGATCTACATCTAAATCATGATCACTCCATGAATCATTTGCTAAACTTTCATGAGTTTAAAATTCTCCAAAAATTTATTGTGATACTATAGAAGTTATCTTGGTTGGAGCATGTAAGAAATGCATATTACAAAAAACATATACCAAATCATTAGCACATGATGCACTTAAGCGATTTCTTTGATTTGAATGAAGAAAATCATATGCACTCTAATTACATGCACAACTACCACTTGAAGCTGTTACTGAAAGCACTCTCATAGCTATGTGTTGCAACTCCACTACTTCACCTCCATACTCTTTCCACCATATATGAGGTGGATGCTTTTGAATCACTTCATTGTGCTATAGATCTCCAAAACATCCTTCTCGATTTACTTAAGCTACTCTTTCCTGGAATGCATCTCGACCATCTGTACCTGGAAGTAATAAATGACATGTGGTTTTGAAAATTTCCATGACTTCTTTGTTTGACACTTGACCATTGAGTTGAAATGCTAGATCCAAAACGAACGTTGTTCCATGTAAATGAGTATGCATTTGCATCCATCTTTTATCTCCTAATGATACAATCTATGTTTTTTCTTGTAACGAAAATTGATTAAAGTCTTTCACTTTTTGAATAGCTTTTGACATACTCCAATAAACTTTTCCTATCACAAACTTATCAGTATCAAAAATTCGTAAAAGTTCCACAAAAGGTTTAGTGATACCAATGACTTTTTCAAGATTACCCCAAAATTTTTGTGACTATATTAGAGACATACACTTTGAAGCCGCAACTAGATAAGAAGGATACTTTTCTAGCCATGTCTCCCATCTTCGATCAGCATTCATTTCTACAAGAGCTGGCTTGACTTCCAATAATCCAATGAGCACAATATAGGCAGTTGCAAATCGTGTAGCACAAAAGATATGAAGGGCTTTATTGGGAGATTTTGAATGAAAGAGTGAATATGAAAATTGATGCTCTCTAATAAATTTGACCACATGATTTGCATCTAATAAACTTTGTTTAATGAAAGATAATCTACCTATATCTTTCAATAATAGATTTAGTGTATAAGCTATGCATGGAACCCAAGTAATGCCTTCATAGTTGTTTTCAATTGCAATTCCAACACTTCAAAAAATAGATGCACTATCAGTCACTATCGGAGTCACATTCTTTGGACTATCCATGTGTGATATAGCATGTTCATACATCTTTACAAGAAGAGCTGAACTTTTCTCTTTAAGAGAAGTATCAACAACTTCCAAACACATACTTCCTTTTGGACATATAACCATGACATTAATCAGTGTCTTCTTTTGACAACTTGTCCATCCATCCAATGCTATTGTACATGAAAGCATGGGTACATAATCAAGCACTATTTGCTTTAGTATGGCTTCATGACTTTTTTCACTTTATCTACATACTCTATTCATATTTTATTGTAATCTAGCATGGTGAATCCTTTCCGTACAGTTGACATCAAAGCATCTTTGAAAATAGGATTATGAATAACATTGAAAGGAATCCCACATGCTAAAAATGCTTGAGTCCATTTAAGATGAAGCTCGATACAATCTTGCTTTTTAAAAGCTATAGGTATTGTTGGAGATAGTGAATGAAGTGGACACAAGGGGTGATGTGGGTGGAGGGGGTATGGGAGATGGTGGTAGAGAGGGGGGAGGAAGTGGTGTTGTGGCTGGTGATGTTTCCATGGTGTCAAAAGTGTGGGTGAATGTGTAGATGGGGACCGTGGGTGGGGTGGATGTGATGTTCGTGAATATTGTTGTAAATGTGGGCATTGTGATCCCTCCAAATTGGGTGCCTGGTGAGATAGGAATCCCAAGAAAGCATATATGTACTTTGCATATATGTGCCTGGTGATACCAAGAAAGCATATATGTACTTTGCAAGTGATATGTGAAATGACCAAATCAAAACAGATAACTTGACACTTCAAAAATAAAGGAAAACTTGCTATTTTTGTAGTGACACCTGCTCAGTCTTTCACTCAGTGTGACCAGCACACTAACAAATGATCTAATTCCTTCTGGACATATTAAATTAGCTTAACAAGCTACCATTTGCAAGTGGAATGAGAAGAAATGACAAACTATACTCTGAGAAAGATGTTTAGCAAAAATATGTGTACCCCCGACTTTTTAGGAACACTGCAGCAGAATACCAGAGTCCACTTCGAGCACGATTTCTCTGTAATGGCTGAATCAATTGACTTCAAACTTTGTAGGTGTATAGAAGACTTTGAGCTGAATCCAATGTGCTTTGAATCACTTGATTTGGTTGAGAAACCACTGAGATATGCCCTGTTGAAGTTGACAGACTTGGAGATGATGACTCAGAGAAAACAGAGATAGTGAATGTAAATCTTTCTATTAGTTCACCTGAATGTACAATCTCATTGGCTTGATAGATGTAGCCTAATGAGTTGGAGATGTGTAGGCTATGGTGTAGCACTCACATACTGTATGATCACAGATGTAAGCCTCGGGAATGATGAAGGACACCCGCGACTTTTCAAGTACAACTTATATAAGAAATGAGTGAGAGTTTGAATTCAAATTTGAATTCTTGGCTCCCTTCAATCACTCCTCTAAAAGTAGGGAGATATTCTCTCCAATTACACCATCCAAAATTCCACGACTCTAATCAATTAGGTGTGATACAAGTAAATGCCAAGTCATATAGACTTTTTACAATGAGTAAAAGGTAATAACACATAAGACTAAGTTCCTATGGTTCTTGCTTCTCATAGAGATATCATTCAAGGGTTCCAAGCTAATCTTCCAAGGTTCCAAGCCAAGTGTGAAGGCTTGATGCACCAACAGCTCCCCCTCAAGCCAGGCACTTTGGCTTAAGTCTTCATCTTTAATCTTCAATCACATCCTGCAATCCAATCATGGATTTGAATCTGCATAACTTGTTTCCATCCAATGCTTTAGTGAGTAAATCTGCACATTGCATATTAGTAGACACATATGTCAATTGAATCTCTTTGCTAAGCAACTTCTCTCTCACATAGTGGTAATGAACCTCTATGTGTTTTGTTCTAGCATGATATATTGGATTAGCTGCAAGGTGAAGAGAGCTAGTGTTATCTCCAAGGATAATTGGAGGTCTAGTGTATAGACCTAACTCTGTATATAAAAGCTTCAACCAGATAGCTTCTTGAGTGGTATTGGCAAGCCCTCTATACTCTGCTTCAGTGGATGACAATGCCACTGTAGGTTGTTTCTTGGCTGACCAAGAAATAGGTTTATCTCCTGCAAAACAAATGTATCCTGATGTGCTTCTCCTATCATCCTTGCATCCTGCCCAATCTGCATCTGAATATACTTTGATGTCAATATTTGATGTATAAGGAAAGTACAAACCATGGTTCTGAGTTCCCTTCAAATACTTCAAGATCTTCTTTGCTGCCTCTAGGTGAGGGACCCTTGGTTTGTGCATGAATTGACTAAGCACACTAACTCCATATGCTATGTCAATTCTTGTCAAGGTAGCATAATTCAAACTACCTACCATGCTTTGATATCCTGTGATGTCTTGGACTTCTTCCCCTTCAAAAGCACTTAGCTTTAGGTTGACCTCCATTGGAGTAGTTGAGACTTTAGCATCCTGCAAGCCAAACTTCTTGAACATATCCTGTACATACTTCTTTTGAGTAATATATATACCTGAGTTGGTGTAGACTAACTCAAGACCTAAGAAGTACTTCAATAATCCAAGATCATAGATCTTGAATTCCTCCATCATTTGTCCTTTGATGTGTCTAATACCATTGACATCATTGCCTGTAATGATGATGTCATCAACATAAACACACAAGTAGATTACCTCTGTACTACTTCTCTTTATGAACAGAGAAGTATCAGCTTTACTCATCACAAATCCTTGGTCTTGGAGATAGGTTGTCAACCTGTAATTCCATGCTCTAGGTGCCTGTTTCAATCCATATAGAGCCTTCTTCAATTTACAAACATAATTTACCTTCTTGGAATCTTCATAGCCAGGTGGTTGTGACATGTAGACTTCTTCAGATATCCATCCATTCAAGAAAGCATTCTTGACATCTAATTGGTACATGTTCCAATTCTTGGATGCAGCTACACTCACCAATATTCTGATAGTTGGCATCTTAGCCACAGGAGAAAATGTCTCCTCATAATCAATGCCTTGGGTTTGTGCAAAACCCTTGGCTACCAACCTAGCTTTGTACCTGTTTATTGTTCCATCTGAATTTCTCTTAGCTTGTAGATCCACCTGGATCCTATCACTTTCAAAGAGTCCTTCTTGGGTACCAAGTCCCAAGTATCACTCTCCTTGAGAGCTTCCATTTCTTCATCCATAGCTCCTTTCCATTCTGGTTTGGTGATTGCTTCTTCATAGGTACCTGGTTCTTCATTCAACAAATCCTTTGCAAGATATACAGAATGTTTAGTTACAAGTGATGTGTCATACCCAAATCTGATTGGTCTCTTGCTTTCTCTCTGAGATCTTCTAATTGCTTGAGTTGAGGATTCTGGTATATCCTCTAGCTTCTTCATCTTCATCTTTCCTTTGGACTTCCATGCCTTGAATTCCTCAAGGTTAATTGTATCATCATCATCTGAGCTTGATTCATCTTTCTGGATTGGTTCCTCCTTGGTGAGCTTTGGGAAATCTTCTTCCATATCATAGGGTAGACTAACTTTCCTGCATTCATTTTCATACCATGAGTCATTCTCATCAAAGATGACATCTCTGCTTACCTTGAACCCTTTGTTTGTTGGGTTGTAGAATCTGTATCCCTTTTGGTTCAAATCATAACCAATGAAGATACATTTTTCAGCTTAAGGGTCTAGCTTTCCCCTTACCTGTGAGGGAACATGCACATATGCTACACAACCAAAGATTTTGCAATGATCCAGAGAAGGTCTCTTACCATGCCAAGCTTCATATGGTGTCATGCCATCAAGTGATTTGGATGGCAACCTATTGATGAGATAGGTGGCAGTAGATACACTCTCTGCCCAAAGATAATTTGGCAACTTCTTTTCATTAAGCATAGACCTAGCTGTTTCTACTATGAGTCTATTCCTTCTTTCAGCTACCCCATTTTGTTCAGGTGAGTACCTTGTAGTAATCTCCCTTCTGATGCCTCTTTCCTGCAAGAAATCTTCAAACTCATTGGAGAAGTACTCTCCTCCACCATCTGATCTTAGCCTCTTCAAGCTTCTTCCTGTTTGGTTTTCAACAAGTGCAAGATACCTCTTGAAACAATTAAACACTTCATCTTTATGCTTCATAAAGTATAAAATGGTCCACCTGCTATAGTCATCAATAAAGGACACATAATACCTTGAACCTGAAATGGAAGGGTCCTTGCTAGGTCCCCAAACATCTGTGTGCACCAAGTCTAGGTAGTCTTCATGCATGAAACCTTTCCTTGAATAGGGCAATCTGTGAGACTTACCAAACTGACATGCTCCACACTTGTAAATCATGTGTTGCTTGGATACATTAGGTATCCCAAGCACACATTGATCCCTGCACATTTGCTTTAGGGTTCTTTCACCTATGTGACCTAACCTCTTGTGCCATATTTCTAACTCTGAAAGTGTTTGATCCTTGTAATTATATAAAGCAATGTTGTTGGTGTCTTCTAGCTCAAAAGTAAACAATCTACCTGATTTTTCTCCCTTGGCTATCCTTCTGAATCCATGTCTTGGGTCCTCCACATATGCTCCATGTTGTGTGAATCTGACCTGCAAACCTTTCTCCACAATCTGACCAACACTCATTAGATTCTTGGTGATGGTTGGTACATAGAGTACCCTGCTCAATAGATTCTGGTTACCATCACATGTCTTTACATTTCCAATCTTTACAACAGAGTGTTTAGTATCATCACCTGTCTGTACCTGATGTTTGCCCTTGGGTTCTTCCAAATCAGAGAGTAGTGCCACATTACCAGCTACATGGTTAGAACATCCTGAGTCAATATAAAATAAATGATCATCATTTGTACCTGCCTTGGAGGTCATATTCATGATCAATAGGGAGTCATCTTGCTCCTCTGTGTAATTGTTGTAGTCTCTTCTATTTTTGAATCCACCTTGGTAATTACCATTGTGGTTGTGGTTGTAATTGTTGTTGTATTGATTGTTGTATCCATGGTAGCCTTGGTGTTGGTTGAACCTGCCTCTCCCTTGAGAGTATCCACCTCTTGAGTAGCCTCTTCCTCTCTGATTCTTGTAGTTCTTGTAGCATTCATCTGTGGTATGATTGGACAGTCCACAAATGTTGCATGGTGATGAGTTGTAGGGTCTCCCCCTACCTGACTTACCTCCTCTGCCCCTGCCTCTTGATGATCTACCTCTCCCTGCATAATTAGCTTGGGAGGTAGAGCCTTCTTCATCTTGTTTCTTCCCTTTACCTTTATCCTTAACTTTCTTATCAGTATATAGAGCAGAGGGGTTGTTACCTTTTGATTTATCTCCTGCCTTTGTAAACTTTGCTTCATGTGTGAATAGTTGGCCCATGAATGTTGTGAGATCTGGGGTATGCATGTCCATATAGAGGTCCATTGCAGTGGTGAAGCTTTCCCACTTATCATCTGCCTTGAGTCCATTTGTTACTTGTCTGACTATTTGCTCCTCTTCAATTTCCTCTCCAATGCTTGCTAATTGGTCTGCCACATCTTTAATCTTTGTTACATACTCTGAGACTGATTGCTTGGGCTGCTTCCTAAGGGTTGTGAATTCAATCCACAGTTGATTCTTCTTGGCCCTTGTGTTGGAAGAGAAATATGTTGACAAGGTTTCCCAAGTCTCTTGGGAAGTCTTACAGTTCCTTATATGAGGTAAAAGGAAATCAGATATAGAGTTAAGAAGGTAAGACCTTGCCAAAGCATCCTTTGCACACCATTGGTTGAGCCTTTCTTGTTCATCCTTGGTGGGTAGTCCTCTAGCTTTGAATGAGGGCAATTCCTCATCTCCTGATATGTATCCAAATAAGCTTCTTCCTTGTAGATAGGTCTTCATCCTCAATGACCAAGCTTGGTAATTGTTCCTGTCCAATTTTTCAATGAATGAAGGAAAACCATCTCCCATGTTTACCTTATTTGCTCTGATACCACTGTTGGGAGTGATGGTTGGATGCACTCAAGAGATTGAGTTGAAGCTGCTAGTCCTGCTTTGCTTCAGCCCTCCTTTGCTTCAGATATGCTTAGTACACTTGCTTAGCTTCCAAATGATACCAAGAAATCATATATGTACTTTGCAAGTGATATTTGAAATGACCAAATCAAAACAGATAACTTGACACTTCAAAAATCAAGGAAAACTTGTTATTTTTGTAGTGACACCTGCTCAGTCTTTCACTCAGTGTGACCAGCACACTAACAATTGATCTAATTCCTTCTGGACATATTAAATTAGCTTAACAAGCTACCATTTGCAAGTGGAATGAGAAGAAATGACAAACTATACTCTGAGAAAGATGTTTAGCAAAAATATGTGTACCCCCGACTTTTTAGGAACACTGCAGCAGAATACCAGAGTCCACTTCAAGCACGATTTCTCTGTAATGGCTGAATCAATTGACTTCAAACTTTGTAGGTGTATAGAAGACTTTGGGCTGAATCCAATGTGCTTTGAATCACTTGATTTGGTTGAGAAACCACTGAGATATGCCCTGTTGAAGTTGACAAGATGACTTAGAGAAAACAGAGATAATGAATGTAAATCTTTCTATTAGTTCACATGAATGTACAATCTCATTGGCTTGATAGATGTAGCCTAATGAGTTGGAGATGTGTAGGCTATGGTGTAGCACTCACACACTCTATGATCACAGATGTAAGCCTCGGGAATGATGAAGGACACCCGCGACTTTTCAAGTACAACTTATATAAGAAATGAGTGAGAGTTTGAATTCAAATTTGAATTCTTGGCTCCCTTCAATCACTCCTCTAAAAGTAGGGAGATATTCTCTCCAATTACACCATCCAAAATTCCACGACTCTAATCAATTAGGTGTGATACAAGTAAATGCCAAGTCATATAGACTTTTTACAATGAGTAAAAGGTAATAACACATAAGACTAAGTTCCTATGGTTCTTGCTTCTCATAGAGATATCATTCAAGGGTTCCAAGCTAATCTTCCAAGGTTCCAAGCCAAGTGTGAAGGCTTGAAATGCACCAACAATGCATACACACAAATGCATATGCATACACACAAATGCATATGCATACACACATACATACACAATCATATGCATACAAACATGCATATGCATACAAACATGCATATGCATACACACATGCATGCATATGCATACACACATGCATACACAATCATATGCATACAAACATACATATGCATACACACATGCATATGCATACACACATGCATATGCATACACACATGCATATGCATACACACATGCATATGCATACACACATGCATATGCATACACACATGCATATGCATACACACATGCATATGCATACAGACATACATAGGCATACACACATATATATGCATACACACATATATATGCATACACAAATGCATATGCATACACAAAAGCATATGCATACACACAAATGCATATGCATACACACGCATATGCATACACAAATGCATACGCATACACATACACACATACACACATACACAATCATATGCATATGCATACGCACAATCATATGCATACACACATGCATATGCATACACACATGCATATGCATACACACATGCACATGCATACACAATGCATATGCATACACACATACACACATACACACATACACACATACACAATGCATATGCATATGCATACACACAAATGCATATGCATACACACAAATGCATATGCATACACACAAATGCATATGCATACACACATGCATACACAATCATATGCATACAAACATGCATATGCATACACACATGCATGCATATGCAGACACACATGCATGCATATGCAGACACACATGCATGCATATGCAGACACACAATCATATGCATACACACATACATATGCATACACAAATGCATATGCATACACATAAATGCATATGCATACACAAATGAATATGCATACACACAAATGCATATGCATACACACAAATGCGTATGCATACAAACATGCATATGCATACACACATGCATATACATTCACACATGCATATACATACACACATGCATATGCATATACACATACATGCATACACACATACATGCATACACACATACATGCATACACACATGCATACACAAGCATATGCATACACAAGCATATGCATACACACAAAATGCATATGCATACAAACATGCATATGCATACACACATGCATATACATACACATATGCATATACATACACACATGCATATGCCTACACACATACATGCATACACACATATACACATACATGCATACACACATGCATGCACACATGCATGCACACATGCATACACACATGCATACACAATCATATGCATACACACATGCATACACAATCATATGCATACACACATGCATGCATACACACAAATGCATATGCATACACACAAATGCATATGCATGCACACAAATGCATATGCATACACACATGCATATACATACACACATGCATATGCATACACACATGCATATACATACACACATGCATAAACATACACACATGCATATGCATACACACATACACATACACACATACATGCATACACACATGCATAAACACATGTATACACAATCATATGCATACACACATGCATGCATACACACATGCATACACAATCATATGCATACACACATGCATGCATACACACATGCATGCATACACACAAATGCATATGCATACACACATACATGCATACACACATACATGCATACACACATGCATACACAAGCATATGCATACACACAAATGCATATGCATACAAACATGCATATGCATACACACATGCATATACATACACACATGCATATACATACACACATGCATATGCATACACACATACATGCATACGCACATACACACATACACACATACACACATACATGCATACACACATGCATACACACATGCATGCATACACACATGCATGCATACACACATGCATACACAATCATATGCATACACACATGCATGCATACACACATGCATGCATACACACAAATGCATATGCATACACACAAATGCATATGCATACACACAAATGCATATGCATACACACATACATGCATACACACATACATGCATACACACATACATGCATACACACATACATGCATACACACATACATGCATACACACATACATGCATACACACATGCATACACACATGCATACACACAAATGCATATGCATACAAACATGCATATGCATACACACATGCATATACATACACACATGCATATACATACACACATGCATATGCATACACACATACATGCATACACACATACACACATACACACATACATGCATACACACATGCATACACACATGCATACACACATGCATACACAATCATATGCATACACACATGCATGCATACACACATGCATACACAATCATATGCATACACACAAATGCATATGCATACACAAATGCATATGCATACACAAATGCATATGCATACACAAATGCATATGCATACACAAATGCATATGCATACACAAATGCATATGCATACACACAAATGCATATGCATACAAACGTGCATATGCATACACACATGCATACACAATCATATGCATACACACATGCATACACAATCATATGCATATACACAAATGCATATGCATACACACAAATGCATATGCATACAAACATGCATATACATACACACATGCATATGCATACACACATGCATATACATACACACATGCATATACATACACACATGCATATGCATACACACATACACATACACACATGCATACACACATGCATACACACATGCATACACACATGCATACACACATGCATACACACATGCATACACACATGCATACACAATCATATGCATACACACATGCATGCATACACACATGCATACACAATCATATGCATATACACATGAATGCATACACACAAATGCGTATGCATACATAAATGCATATGCATACACACAAATGCATATGCCTACAACATGCATATGCATACACACATGGATATATATACACACATGCATATGCATACACACATGCATATACATACACACATGCATATGCATACACACATACACATACACATACACACATACATGCATACACACATGCATACACACATGCATACACAATCATATGCATACAAACATGCATATTCATACACACATGCATGCATACACACAAATGCATATGCATACAAAAAAATGCATATGCATACAAACATGCATATGGATACACATGCATATACATACACACATGCATATACATACTCACATGCATATGCATACACACATACACACATACACAATGCATATGCATATGCATACACAAATGCATATGCATAGACACAAATGCATATGCATACACACATGCATACACAATCATATGCATACAAACATGCATATGCATACACACATGCATGCATATGCATACACACAATCATATGCATACACATGCATATGCATACACATGCATATGCATACACAATGCATATGCATACACAATGCATATGCATAACCACATGCATATGCATACACAATGCATATGCATACACACATACACACATACACAATGCATATGCATACACAAATGCATATGCATACACAAATGCATATGCATACACAAATGCATATGCATACACACAAATGTATATGCATACACACAATGCATATGCATACACAAATGCATATGCATACACAAATGCATATGCATACACACATATGCATATGCATACACACATATGCATATGCATACACACATATGCATATGCATACACAAATGCATATGCATACACAAATGCATATGCATACACAAATTGGATCAGATGGGATCTTCACATTGGATCAGATGGGATCTCCACATACACCTTGGGGAGCGGATGACCATGACGAATCCAAAATATATCACATACGTAATGGAGCTCTAGTCATGGGTGCAATCGGGAAGTCAATGCATCAGCACATTCGACAACTTTGCTCCATAGAATTTGGACATTCTGTAATGCTAAAATGGAGCGAAGAGGATAGGGATTCTAAAAACAATATCACACAAACGATATATGAAGAGTACCAGCCAGCACCTGGGAATCCTATTGTGAGTTCGGAGTGGATTCAGCATACGGCACGCGAGGTGATGTCTCATCGACGGTCGGAAGCTCGCGATGCTTTTAGAGCAGGCTTACCGAAGCCTGTGTGGTTAGATTTTGAAGAGTGGGAATCGATTCAGGATGAGTAGCAACATACTCCTAATCGATATCATCAACAGAGAGATGCGGCCACACTTTTGGATACGGTTGGAACGTCGCATTTAGGTAGCAACGGATACGATAGTATGCGCTACCAATTTGTAAGTATCATGTTAATTATTGAATTTGTTTGTGTTCAGCACATCATGTATGTTCATGTAACATTTTGCATATTTATTATAGGAGTTGGTAGTGGGTCATCCTCCGATGCGAACCGAAGAATCTTTTATTCGATTCCTATATGGAAGTGCTTTCTCACATTGCCATAATTTTGTATTACACTCTTATGTGGCAATGATGTACCATAATTTTGTATTCTCACACTCTTGTACATCTTTCATTTATGGAATATACAACTTTTTGTACATGATTCATGGTTCATTTTTGCTCATATAAAATCATGTTTTGGTTACCATTAGAGTACATAACACATGTACTCGGTTTAGAGTTGGGCATAGTGTATTGCATTTTGCTAAACAACATCATGTTGTAGCAATAGACAACACACACTACCCAAAAACATTTTTTGCAGATATGGTCGTCAGTATGGATGTCGGTACGCTGAGTAGAGTCGTCGGTATGGGCGTCGGTACGCCCAATAGAGTCGTCGGTATGAGCATCGATATAAACGTTGGTACTACTGATGCTCATACCGACGTTTATGGCGACGCTCATACCGACGTTTATACCGACAACTACACCGACGTTATCTTTTCGACACCCATACCGACCCCAACACCGACGTTGCGGAAAAATTACGCCCGTTCAATCTCCTCGGTAGCGGCCTCGGTATACCCTCGATGTGTTGTAGTGTAGCAGAGCATTGCTTGCTCTACTAAATTTGCAATTGAATGGAGTTCTTCATGGATGTTCTTCCTCATTGGGAGCCATTAGAGAATTTGAATCAGATTTGAAGATGTCAAGGAAGTAGTAATTTGAAGGAAAATAGGCATTGATAGAGGCTACACATACTTAAACAAATGATTGAAGGGTGACATAAAACCAAAACTATGTGCCTCTGAGGCTCTGCCCATCCTGTTTGGTTTAGCAATCCAAGTTTTAGCATCATATTTTTTGTTGCATCATTCCATCTTTTGAAACGATGGGTGAAACGAAGCATGTGACTCCTACTCCTTTATATGTGCTGAGCGTATCAGATATGGTGGCATTGATTGATGTAATTGTATCTCTCATCTATCTTTTGGGGTTTTTTGGGATTGATTATGTCCGGAATTTTATTGAAAAGATCTCTGAATAGCAGTGGAATTTTGATGGTGCAGATGAAAAGTATGAACAAAGTTATTCATATGCAAAGTCAGAGCAGCTCACAATCATTATACTTCCAATAATATCACTTTCTCGTGCAAATGGTTTCATTTTTTGATTGACAAATATATGCAAAATATTAAGCATACAAAAAACACACCGCCACACGTCTGCCACAAGGGAGGATGTCTTCGGCAGTGAATCAACTGTGGTGGCAATCATGCAAAGGGGTCGAATTGAGTTGAGTTAAGTTACACATGTATATATCTTGGACCGCATGGAGACAACAGGTGGTGAGGGGGGGAGAAAACTGACGATACTTGCTGTGAATTGATGTTCGAGGGCTATCGGGCATCACCCCTTGATGTCCTTCAATAGTAAGGGGAATCAAAAGAAATCTGGGAGGAACGAGAAGGAACTGCTGAGGCGACAGAGGGAGATAGAAAGCCGGCGATCTGAATCCATGCTCCGTGCTTAACTTCAGGGACCATCTTATTCTATATTCTCTTGATATGCTACTTCTGCATCATATATATCTATAGTTAACTACTCTGCACAAACCTGTGGAAGATGGATGATGGGCGTTGAATCGAAAAGGAGACATCTGATGTTCAAATTTTGAATTTGATTTCTATATACATTTTGCACACTCTTCTGGAGCGGAAGGTTGATGATTTGTATGATTAAATTTTATACTCTTGCGCTGTTAATGTTTCAGATCCCCGTGCTCTTTATCCAATTCAGCTTCTTCTAGTTCTGTATCCTGTCCATTAACTTGCGCTACTGAAACTTCAATTGATAATTGCGAATATATGTATCTGGAAGTTCAATTTAAACAATGAATATATTCTAATATATGGTGTCACGCGCCTCTCCATACAAGTTTCTGCTTTGAGCCATTTATTCATCTTTAATTTGTTATAGTCAAGTATGATCATCTTAAGTAATGAAAGCGAAAGTACTACATTGATATTCAAAGCTTAGCGAATCATGAAGATAATGATCTGCGAGGAGAATTGAAACATTAATATATTTGAGTTTTCTCACATATGGAGACTATACATTTACAATGCTGACGATGCTCATTTCGGAGATATGCTGAAGATTTCTGAGACAAGAATCTGACAAGCGCTTTCTTTATGTGATCAATCTGTGCGAGGATAAAAGCTAAAGACTGGCATCATTGGATCAATAATTTTCCACATGTGCGCTATAGCTGTTCGTTACATGGTTTAATGAATCTTTTTTGTAGATATGCTGAAGACTAATTAATAAATTAGCTCTTGATTATGTTGTGTCAATATAATCTACCACTAATGATACAAACCTGTGTGAACCAAATGTGGAGAAATTTCACTCCAATACACGTAGCGGAAGTTAGAGAACCTCTTCTAGAATCTGCCCTGTAAGTCACATGATTACTAAAACGTGATTCAGTCACAACCTAGACACGCAATGATTATGAAAATTGATCCACACATAGTAGTATCTCTTAGCTTTCTAAAAAGCTAAAGAACACTCCATTTGGAGTTCATTTGACTAGGTAACCAACTATCCAAAGTTAGACTACCTATCAATTCAGGTTATGCAAAAAACTGAGGTTCACAAGAAATGTTCCCACTCACTATCTCCTTGTCATCTCCACAAATTTTCACATTCAAATGAGCTCTATATATAGAGCAATGGGCATGGGACTTTTCACCTACCCTTGCATCTTCTCTCACCTCTTGACCTTTCACTTCATGTCCTTTGCCTTTCCATTTCCTTGGGTGACTTTGGTGCTCCAAATCACTCTTATGGATAAGGTCACGACTTTTTGGAGTATTCCATCTCTCTAAATATATTTTGGCTTTTATCTAAGCCATAAATACATTTGTCCTTTTTAATTCAACACTCTAGTTTAAGGTTATGAGTATGCCCTTTATATTTTTAGGGTCTAGCTTCATTTTGGGCTTACATGAAATACATAAATGATGAAGAGGTAAATAATGAGAGGTGATTATGTGTTAAGCCTCAAAATTTGAGCTTGCACATGTTCCATAATTTTCAACACTCCCCTTCAAGCTACAATTGGGAGTCCACGGTACTCTCCAATTCTCCTCCTCTTCGCCTTTGCTTCTATCTCCCTTTGCCTGGTAGGTTGGTGATATTTCTTCTTTGTTTTGAAGCTTCTTTGGCTTGCTTCAGCTTCATGCTTGCTTCTTTGGCTCTTTGCAAGAGGTTTCCTTCAATGCTTAGCATAAAACATGCTTCATACAAGATTATAGAATGAACGAAATCACCTTAGACGTACATATCCTTGTTGCTTCACTCTCTTCTTCTTTGTTGTCCTCTTTTTGTACCTTCACCATGTCTTCATTTTCTTCTAGGCCTTTGCTTTGATCCTCCTTTGTCTTTGGATCACCTTTGACTTTGTCTTTGGTTGCTCTTTGCTTTGCTCCTTCTTTTGACGTCGTCATGGTTGTCATGCTTTTCTTCTTACGAGTCTTCATGACTTCTTTTGTGCATCATGGCTGCTCCTTCCTTCTGAACACTCCTTCAATGTAGGTGGCTCCTCCTAGTTCTTTGAAAATACCTTTAGTGGCTACTCTTACTCTTTCTTTGGCTCTTCCAAATCTGAAATTTGGTTTGACGCCACATTCTCTTCTTTGGACTCTTCTTTGATCTTCCAATCCTTGCAAGCTAACTCCCACTTGCTTCATAATCTTTTCTCCATTCTTTATGGCTGATCATAGACCTAAAAAATCAATAATGGGTTGATCATACATGAAATCTTTCATGAGTTCCCCTCATGTGAAGCATTCATAGCTTCCACATCTTCCAAACTTTCTTCATCACCTACAAAAGAAACACAAGAAAGAGTGAATGTGATCAATGGTGCCTCTTGCACCTAACAAGGTTTGCCATTCCTCATGGGATGGTCTTACTTGCCTTCACATAGGCTTGCCATTCCTCTTTTAATGGTCTTAATTACCATAGGCTTTCCACTCCTCTTGGGTGGTCTTACTTGCCTCAACCTTTCACTAGACCTTCACTTGGTCTTTGGAGCTTCTTGCACCTAGCATAGGCTTGCCACTCCTCTTGGGATGGTCTTACTTGCCTTCACATAGACTTTCCATTCCTCTTGGGATGGTCTTCCTTGTCTTTACATTGGCTTGGCACTCTCTTTTGGTGGTCTTACTAGCCTCAAATTTTCACCATACATTCACATAAACTTTGCTTGGAACTTACCACCCACTGAATGTGGATTTTTCATCAACCCTTTACCTCAGCCCTTAGCATTGCGAATGTTCTTCTTTACCTTCCTTTGCTTCAGCCAACATGTCACACTTTGCATGAATAACTCTTCCTTCTATCATGGCACTTGCTTGTGCTCCTTGAACTTTGGGGAATGTCTTCAAGTTCTTCATGTGAGCCTTCAACACTTCATAACAGCCCTTCCTTGGAGTTTTCTAGTCCTCCTTGCACTCTTCAAGAGTCTTCACATGGCCATCCTTGCCTTGGCCACCTTCAGCTTTGCTCCAATCTTTAAGTGTTTGAAAACCTTTTAGCTTGGGCTCCTTCCTTCACTTTGGCTCCAAGCTTTGTGTCCTTGCTTTCTCCAAGCTTTGCCTATCTTTTCTTTGGCTTGTGCAAATAGGAGCATTGAGTTGAATTCCTATCTCAACTCAAGAATCAAACACATTTAGTCAGCATAGCAGGAGCATACATATTGGATTTTCCAATTCTACCTCAATGGGTTTTATCCACAACAAGATACATCCACAAATTTCATACATAGCAGCCTTGCATCTTACCAATATTCATGGCATCCAAACACATGTACTTTCAGCTCATATATGGCTAAACATGAACAACCTTTAGTGCTTCAATATCACACTAACAATCATATATAATTATGCATGCAAATCACCAATCATTTGAGCATATATTCAGCTCTCTTTGTGAATTGATATATTCAGCTCTCTTTGTGCCAATTCACATGGCTACATAAACTTGAAAATTTTCAGCTTGTATAGGCTTTATAAAATAGCCTATTACTCATCCACATATCATCATACATGTGTATATAGTATCCATGACCACACATGCATACATTCGTGTATGTTAGACATCATTCATCAACTATACATTCAACTTACATTCAGCCTAAGCATGGCTATCCAAAACTATCATACATTTGAGCATAGACTTCACAAGCATGCATACATAGACATCTCCAAATGCATAAGAATATAATGCTTTCATCAAGCTTACATAAAATCTTAAACCTTCAGCCATGTACATAATCAAAACTTGCACTTCATTCAATTGAGTATACTATCAAGAGCATGCATACAATACTCATATTATGCAACTATATGTAGTTGCTAATCCAAGATTCTTTGCTTGAATCTTCATCTCCTTGTATAGGCTGCTCATAAATCTTCAACAAAGTGATTAACATCACTTATGGCATGCATCAATGATCAAGAATATGTATTTGAGAGTAGGACAAGAGAGTGTTGGACTTCAATTAACATAAAGCAATAAAATGTTCTTACATACACAAGCTTCATCTCCATAGCTTTCCAATGAGCATGATAGCTCCAAGGTTTCCTTTGCTATTTCTACATCCTCTTCAAGATCTCTCTACACATCCATGGGCTTGAATCCCAATGCTCCTCAACCAAAGCTCTGATATCAAAATATGGAGAAATTTAACTCCAATACATGCAGCGGAAGTTAGAGAACCTCTTTGTTGGGTTATAGGGTATGCACACACCCACAATTGTGCATATGAACCCTCCCTAGACCATAATAATATCTTTTTTTGTATCTACTTAGGATTTCACATAAAAACCCCCCCTTAGAAACTTTTTAATATTTCTCCTAAAGTAAAGCTTTGGAGCCTTGTAAATGCTCACATCTTTTGAAGAAAGGTAGAATACTCCCCACGCACACGTTTCTCTTCCCTTGAGATTTGGTCGTTAGAGAATATATTCCAAGATCCTTTTGAGATATGTTAGTTAGGCATGTGCTCCTTTTTTACTAGTCAAAAGGAGCACATGGGGAATTGGGCTGAGCCTATAAATAAGAGGCTCATTTCTTGTAAAGGGAGATCCCTTGGCCATGGCCTTGGCCTCCATTTTGGTAATGGAAGAAGGTGTCATTTGTTACTCTCTTTCTTCCTTGTGTGCAAGGTGATGATCTATGTGTGTGGACTTGCATTTGGAGTTAGCTTGTGTGTGAGCATTGCTCTCCCTTGCTCCTTTTTGACGTTGGCCATGGTGCCATTGTTCATGGGCATGGGTGTGGATGCATTGCTTGCACTTCTTGCAACTTCACTTGGAGAAGCTTCTCACTTCCATGTGAGGCGGTTAGGGTCTGTTGCTCCCCTTTTCTTAACATTTTGGCACTGTTTCCGGGGACGTCGGCCTTTGGCCGTTGGTTTTTCCAAGTTTGCGTCTCCATACTTCGTGAGATGCACCTTGACACTTGGAGGAGGATGAATATGTGTGGCGTTCGGTTGGCCTAGGGTACCTCTCTTCTTTTAATTTCTGAGTAGTTTTAGTTCATTTTTTTGTTTGATTCACAAAAAAACACCCCCTAACCCCCTTCTCTCTCTCACACACACAAACATGCTCCCACACACTCATTATGGCATCACTTTCCACCACTGTCATCTTTTTCTTGAGTGATTGATTGGGGTGGGGGGATGGGTAGTACCCTCTCTGGCCCCTCCCTCTCTTCCTTTTTGAAAGAAAGAAAACAAAAAAAAGAAACAAAAAGAGCTTATATAAGCTTCTCACGAATGACTTGAGAACACACAAAGTTTCAAAATATGTTGCAAAACTCCTACGCATGTCCCTTCTCTCTCCCGCTTTTAATGAGTCATGCATGCACCTCTTAAAGTTTGAAAATACGACATCTGACGGATGAATGTGTGCAATTTATGCTTTTCTCTCTCTTGAATTATGTGACAGTAGAGATGGCACGTGGGAGTACGAGTAACGCTGCATTGCATTGATGGTATGAGAGATGTTGCGTGGAGGGAAGTATTTCATCTCCCATCCACAACCTTTTAGGCATTACTGGCGGTGAGCTTCTACCCTTTCTCACGCATCCTAGTCGCTCAGCTCTAAAGACTGAAGATTTGCAGATGGAAGAAAGGACTGATGACTTGCAAACTTGAAGATTATGAAGAGTTGACAACTTTCTGTCTGAATCTCTACTGATTGAAGTAATTGCAGATTTTTGAAAGACCTAAAGCTCTAAAGATTGGACGACTTGAACACTCCAGTAACTGTTGATTTGAAGATCCAAAGACTCAAACTTGGACCAATGCTGCAATGTATGCCCTCTTATCCTAGCTTTGTCGAGGACGACAAAGTCTAGGGGGAGGAGAGTGTTGGGTTATAGGGTATGCACACACCCACAATTGTGCATATGAACCCTCCCTAGACCATAATAATATCTCTTTTTGTATCTACTTAGGATTTCACATGAAAACCCCCCCTTAGACGCTTTTTAATATTTCTCCTAAAGTAAAGCTTTGGAGCCTTGTAAATGCTCACATCTTTTGAAGAAAGGTAGAAAACTCCCCACGTGCACGTATTCTCTTCCCTTGAGATTTGGTTGTTAGAGAATATATTCCAAGATCCTTTTGAGATATGTTAGTTAGGCATGTGCTCCCTTTTGACTAGTCAAAACGAGCACATGGGGAATTGGGCTGAGCCTATAAATAAGAGGCTCATTTCTTGTAAAGGGAGGTCCCTTGGCCATGGCCTTGGCCTCCATTTTGGTAATGGAAGAAGGTGTCATTTGTTACTCTCTTTCTTCCTTGTGTGCAAGGCGATGATCTATGTGTGTGGACTTGCATTTGGAGTTGGCTTGTGTGTGAGCATTGCTCTCCCTTGCACCTTTTTGACGTTGGCCATGGTGCCATTGTTCATGGGCATGGGTGTGGATGCGTTGCTTGCACTTCTTGCAACTTCACTTGGAGAAGCTTCTCACTTCCATGTGAGGCGGTTAGGGTCTGTTGCTCCCCTTTTCTCAACACTCTTCTAGAATGTGCCCTATAAGTCACATGCTTACTAAAACCTGATTCAATCACAACCCAGACATGCAATTATTTTGCAAATTGTGTTCTAGCATAGTAGCGATCCCTTACCTTTCTAACAAGCTAAAGAACACTCCATTTGGAGTTCATTTGACTAGGTAACAGACTGTCCAAAGTTAGACTACCTGTCAACTCAGGTTATGCAAAAAACTGAGGTTCACAAGAAATGTTCCCAGTCACTACTGGAGAATCATCCAATAGAGATATTTGAGATATAGAGTGTATGAGAGATAAGCTTTTCAACAAGATCTGATATGCATTAATTGGATAAGTACATAGAGAGATATCACCTTCATGAGGTGGCTTTGTACAGAAAAGGTATATGGCTGGAATACCTTTGTGAAGCAAACGACTAGAAGTTGCAAATTTTTAACCATTGAAAATCAAGTCTTTGAATTAAAAATTGTGTCAAAAGTATTATTTAACTGGCGTTATAAATTCTATACCTGAAGAATGGTTTTTTAGAGTCATTTTTGAATGTTAATAATGATGTTGGAATCGATATACAGTTTTTATTGGAAATTGAATTGATAATCATTGCTTCTTTGAATCTCCACTACACCTATTGCTTTTGCGCCTACAACGCTACCACCCAGTCTCCCTCCCTTGAGGAGCGTTCAACATCGAACCAACATGCTTGCAGACCAACCCCCCCTTATCGCGCTCCATACAAGATGAATGAAACCGACCTCCAAGAACTCAAGTGGCAACTACATGAGTTACAAGAATAGGGGTATATTAGACATGGTAGCTCTCATTATGGGGCCCTGATCCTTTTCATGAAGAAGAAAGATGGATCCTTATGCCTATGCATAGATTACCGGGTCCTTAACAAGAATACAACCAAGAGCAAATACCCTGTCTCTGTAATGGAGGAGCTTCTCGATTGCCTCGACAAGGCCTGATATTTTAAAGGAATTGATCTCCATTTTGGATACCATCAGATTTGAGTCGCACAAGAACACATTGAGAAGATCACCTTTTGGATGTGCTATGGCAGCTGTGAGTGGCTCATCATGCCGTTGAGCCTTACAAGAGCCCGAGCCACTTTTTTTCAGGAGATGAACGACAACTTTTGGGACATGTTGGATTTCGTCCTTATCATTTACATTGACAACTTGCTCATCTACAACCACACTCTAGAGGAACACTACGAACATGTCCGGGCTGTCTTGCAATGCTTACGTGAACATCGACTCTTCGCAAAGCCAAGCAAGTGCAAATTTTGCATGAAGAAGGTAGAACTCTTGGTCTTCATTATTTCCAAACTTGCACTCCACATCGATCCCCAGAAAGTAGAAGCGGTCCTTAAGTGGGCCCCTCCAAAGTCAGTGAAAGAAGTGTGGGAATTCATCGATTTTTTCCAATCTTCCTATCGGTTCATTCAAGGGTTTAGCAAGATTATCGCCCCACTCCTGTAATTGACCAAAGAGAAGGAGCCATTCAAATGGGGGCTCGAAGAGGAAGACACATTCGAGGTGCTCAAGGTAGCCATGTGCAACACATCTATCCTTAAGCTACTCGAGTTCGACAAGCTGTTTGAGGTCCATATGGATGCATTCGACTGAGCAATTGGTGGTGTACTTATGCATGATGGGCAGGCCATTGCTTATGAATCCCATAAGCTAACCATACCCAAACTTAGGTGGAGCACTCATGAACAGGAAATGCTCACAGTCATCCACTGTTTATGCAAGTGGAGACACTATGTCGAGGACAAGTACACAAAGGTCTTTACAGATAATATATCTTTAAAGTATTTTGCATCCTAACCAAAGTCGAGGCCAAAGCAAGTGAGGTTGCAAGATTTTCTCGTCGAGTTTGATCAAGACCATTCACAAATCGGGCAAACACAACGTTATGCCAGATGCACCAAGTCTAAAACCCAAGGTCCAAGCCATGTCTAGCATCTCCTTAGACTTGAAAGGCAGAATCCAACGGGATCAAGAGCAAGACACCCGAGTCCAAGATATCATGAACAAGATCTGCAACACCAATCAATGAGGCTGCTACACAATTCAAGAAGGCATACTCTACTGCAAGGGCAAGATCTACATGCCAGGTGACTTTGAGCGACACAAAAATTTGCTCTAGGAGGCACTCAATTGCAAAGTCGCTAGCCACAAGGGTCAAAACCACAGTTACAAGATGCTCCACAAGCACAAGTACATGAAAGCACAAGTACATGACTATGTGGAAACGTGCCCGACTTGTCATCTTGTCCGCCAAGATAGAATTAAACTGGCAGGCCCGACTTGTCACCTTGGGATGGTGGGAGCTCCATGATTAGCATTGAATTCATCATGGAGCTCCCACCATCCCAAGGATATGGTGCAATATTTGTAAGAGTGGATTATTTCACTAAGCAACCCCACTTTGTCCCAACCAAACCTCCACTCAACACAAAGGCGGTGGCTCAACTTTTCTTCACACACATTGTGTACCAGGAGCTACCTTTGGCCATCGTGTTGGACCAGGATGGATGCTTCCTAAGTTGACTATGGACCGAGATCTTCCATTTGCTGGGCACACAACTCAGATTCTCATCAGCTTACCACCCTGTTGCAGAGCAAAGTGGCACGAGAAAGGAGAGCCCCAAAATTTTCAAATTAATGGGCATATTTTTTCTTCTTCAAAGTCTTAGGGAATTCCCTCAAGCCATGTAAATGCACTAGAGGAGTCCTCTAGATGCATAATCCCAAATCATTGTAATATATTCCTTGTACATTAGTAGGAATTTCACTTTTTAGTAATAAAGTGCCGGTCTCTTGTGTGAAAGGACCAAATTTAGGGCACATGTATATAAGTCACTTTGTGACTCTTTGTAAACACTTTTTTGCCATTGTGAAGAAGGAGAGCTCCTGATTTTCGAATTTGCTTTTTTCTTGCAGATTTTCATCTTCTTTTTGATCTTCTATGTGTGTGTAATGCTTGGAATGCGTGTGTAGGATTGTTGTCTACCCCTCCCCACTGTTTTTGAGCTACTCTAGTGTGTGTGTGAGCTTGTAGGAGTTGTGGAGTGAGTGTAGGTGTTTCCCGCCATTCATTATTTTGGCCATAACTTGAAGCATGGTTGTCAGAATGAAGTGAGACCACATCCAATAGATGCGTCTCATTGAGAGCTTCAAAACGAGTCACTACTGACTATATTCGGAGTTTGGAGCTAAGAGAAATCCTCGATTTATTGAAAACTGCTGTAAGTGGTATCGTGACAAACACTTTCTGTATTTCACTGAGTTAGAGAGGTGGATTAGGGTTTTCTCATGCATATAAGCTGAAACACTTCATTTTCCATCACGTGTGCACATGTCCTCATACACTTGGTTAGGTCGTTTGATCGGATTGACAAATAAGCGTGTGTCAATTTCCAGTATACGCACTTGTGTGGCAAATGAGGTTTAGTCTCTTTGGCACAAGTCCTTAAGTCTTCTTGACTTAGGTACACACGTTTTTGGCACCCTTGTCGGGGAACACTCAGCCAAGGTGCCTTCGTGATGGTTATAGCTCCAAAGTGATGAAATCATACTTGTAGAAGTGAATTCATTCAGTGGCAAGTAGTCAACCACTTCAGCACTTGTTACTTCACATCCCGGAGGTGTGTGTAATGAGTTTTTAGGTTTAGGGTTAGTAGGAATGGAGAGAAGGAAGAGTTAGGGTTAGGTTAGGAGAAGATGAGTGAAGTAGGAGTAAGCCAAGATCACCAAGAAAAATCCCAAAAAATTTACCAAACTAGTGTAGTTCAGTTTCAGTCACCAAAAAGGATAAAAACCAAAAATTTTAGTTCATTTCTCACTTGTCAGAGAAGCAGTATCATTAGAGAGCACCGATCGGTATCGTGGGCTTGGTATCATGCTTTCCAGGCTATCAAAGCTAGATATTGAGCTCAAGGTGCAAGCAAGACATCACAGAGGTAAGATTCCATAAGATTTTATTGGCAAAAAAAAGTTTAGAGGTGCACTATAACGTGATTATTTGCCCAACCAGTATCGAGGGGAGGGACAGAGTGTTTTTTGTGCTTCTTGGAGTGAGACAGTAGGCTAGGAGTGAAGAGGGCTAAGAGAAGAGTAAGGGGCAACAAAAATTTTTGAATTTGGAGATATTTTGGCTTGAGTATCGCGATTGGTTGAGTTTTTGGTATCACGATACCAAAAATTCCCTTGTATCGCGATACTCACCGAAGTATCGTATCGTCGACTACCAGCCTTGGTATCGCGATACCACTTGTGGTATCGTATCGCCGGGTTGGTATCGCGATCGCACTTTACCAAAGTGGTATCGTATCATGGTCCACTGTGGTATCATATCGTGCCTTGTCCAGTTTAGTATCACGATACCATACTTGTATCGTATTGCTCAAGTCGGTGGTATCGTATCACCACTTGCAGTGATATCGTATCGTGCGGTTATGTGGTATCGTATCGCATAACTGCTAGTTTCGTATCGTCCCCTACTCTAGTATCGTATTGCCAAAGTATCAAGTATCGTATCGCTCAGGTCGGCGGTATCGTATCGCCACCTACAGTAGTATAGTATCGTGCAGCCCCCAGGTATCGTATCGTCTCTCATTCCGGTGTCGTATCGCGATACCATTTTGGTATCGTATCGTCACTTGCTATGATATCGTATCGTGCTTAGTGGCAGTATCGTATCTTGCAAAACTCCTGTATCGTATCGTGCCCTTTTTGGTATCGTATCATCCAAAACGTGGTATTGTATCGTCTGGATTTCTAGTATCGTATCGTGAGAATACCTGGTATCGTATCGGCCAGAGCATAAGTATCGTATTGCCAAATTTTTTGGTATCGTATCGTGGAACCCACAGGTATCGTATCGTGGAACCCACAGGTATCGTATCGTCACTAGGCTTGGTATCGTATCGTCTACTCTGGAGGTATCGTATCGCCAGGCTAGCCAGTATCATATCGTGCCCAATAGCGGTATAGTATCACCTGTTGCGACAGTATTGTATCGTCTAGTCTTTAGGTATCGTATCGTGAGCTTGTGTGGTATCATATCGTGGATGGTTTGGTATCGCCTAAAGTGGTATCACATAGAGCATTTGAAGCTTTTTTGAAGGGCAAACTTGAGGCTTTTTGAGAGCCATTTAGGGAGAGTTTCAGAGACCTAAAGAGCTCCAAGAGGGTGAATGAACTTGAGGTCAGGAAGGGTGCTAAGTAGCCGTAGAAGTGTCATATCTTCTGTTGGAAGTGCCGCTCAGGTTAGTCACCGCTCCGTCTATTCAGACACCTCTAGTGACTCGGAGGAGGAGATACCCATGACTTCAGAAGACATGCAGGGTCCCGCTCCAAGTAGAAACTTCATGACCGTGGTAGAAGGAGAGTATCGCACTTCCCTATAGTATGTTTCTACTAATGCCCAAGAGATCCCCATCTACCTGGATGGATTAAAGAGATCTGTGGCTAGGATGGTGACTTCAATGGATGCAACAATTGTGCCCAGACCGGCTGTTAAGTATGAGGGAGGAGCATACATGGACAAGATAGGTCACATATACATAGTGATAGAGTTTCCGGATTTGATCAATGAAAGGGGAGAGCTAGTGGGACAAGAAAACTCAGGGAGACCAAACCCTGAGGAGTTAGTGACAACTCCTAGAGGCAAGTCCCAAGTGACGCGAGTCTTGAGATGAGACTTGATACCTCAAGAAAACTACCTATTGGAAGTATATTTGATCCATGGAATGGACTTGTTGCTTCAAACAGACTCACCGGCCCAAGGAAGAGAAGAAAGCCCGATGACATTTTATGAGTTAAAGGATCTAGAAGACGAGACTAGAATAACATACCTAGATAAAAATCAGAGAAGATATTGGTTGGTTGATGCCATAGACAGGGCTCAATTGAAATACATGGGTTTGCCTGTATTCCCTCGGAGAGAGCAGGCAACCACCTCTCAGAACCCCTTTGGAACTCAACGAGAGGCAAAGCACACCATGTCAGGAAAAACTAGCCAACGGAGTGTCCCAAACCGTACTCATGTGCAATTTGCGACTCCAGGAGTGCAAGCTCACAATCAGACCCACACTGGAGTAGGTAATCAATACCGGCCACCGGTAAGTCCACGACCACCAATAGGAGTACAGCCTGGAATACCCCCAGTTAGACCAGCAGTTCCTGCCTTCCCTGTAATGCCTAGACCACCAGAACCAATGAGAAGATTGAGGCCTATTCAGGTGGCCAAATGCGTAAGGAATCATTACGAAGGATTGGGAGATACTTATGATCACATTGCTGAATTTAAACAAGTTCTAAGAGTGGAACAAGTAGACGACTTCTCCGTGCACTATGAGTCTTTCGGACTCACCCTCACATGAACGGCTCTGACTTGGTTCCAACCATTAGACCCCAACCAATTTGGAAATATGGAGCAATTTTTTCAAGAATTCATTGGGGAATTCACTAAGAGAGGGATTAAACACAATTCTGCGTCTCTAATCCATATCTTTAAACAGAACCCTAATGAAACTGTGAAAACGGCCACCAGAAGATTCAACCAGTATGTGGATAGGTGCCCAGCTGCAGAAAGGCCCACTCAGCAAAAAATGATTTCATTATTTTTGGATGGACTCATGAATGGAACCCTAAGAACATTAGTTTACGTGAAGAGATTACAAACCTTGAGTGAGTGTCTTCAAGAGTGCATTGACCTAGAAGACAATCTAGCTGAGGATCTCAAGAGCACGCCCAGCCCCACTAAATCAGAGGACTCTCAGAGTACTATTACTTCCAACTTTAATAATGTGGAGGAATTAGCGGAGCTGGTAGCAAAGAAATTGGGAGTCCAAGG
Source organism: Ceratopteris richardii (assembly GCA_020310875.1). NCBI lineage: Eukaryota > Viridiplantae > Streptophyta > Polypodiopsida > Polypodiales > Pteridaceae > Ceratopteris > Ceratopteris richardii. Next base: position 53,690 of record MU261981.1, read on the forward strand.
ACAGAGAAATTACCAACACCCAGCCTTTAGAGTGCCTATGCTACAAAGATGTAGTCTATGTGGAGGAGATCACCCTACACACATGTGTGTGCGAGGAGGAATGGTTATACCTCAAACATATCCTTACAACAGACAACCCCAACAAGGAGCTACCTTGTATTGCCACATAGAACAAAAATACACCAATCACACCACGAAGAACTGCCCATTCAATAGGCAGGTAGGACCCTCACAACCACCTCATTATCCCCATATGGATATCCACCTAGAGCCAGGCAGAGAGATGCGCAGGTACAATCCCTACCCAACACCAACAGGAGCACGGAGGCCATACGAGCAAGTACCATATCCACCACCATCACTGGACCATCTATTGGAAAGATTTGCAGGAAAAGAAGTCTATAGCTTCTTAGATGGATTCTCTGGATACAACCAAGTAGCGATTGCTACCGAGGATCAACATAAGACTGCATTCACGACTGAATGGGGAGTCTATGCTTTTCGAGTGATGCCTTTTGGACTCACTAATGCACCTGCTACTTTCCAACGATTGATGTGTCATGTTTTCAAAGAATTCCTCAAGAAGAGCATGGAAGTGTATGTAGATGACCTATGTACATATTCCAATCAAAGACAAGACCACATTCCTGAGTTGAGAAAGATATTTAATAAATGCCGACAATATAGAGTCTGCTTGAACCCAGAGAAGTGTGTCTTCATGGTAAGACAAGGAAAGATCTTAGGACACATAGTCTCTAGAAATGGAATATCCACGGATGAAGACAAGATTAAGGTCATTTTAGAGCTTCCTAGACATAAGAATGCGAAAACAATGAATTAAAGAAGCAGCTTAGCACAACTCCAATTCTGAAAACACCAAATTGGAACGAGCCATTTCATATTCATGTGGACGCTTCACCAATTACGCCATAGGATGTATCTTAGCCCAACCAGCAGATGAAGGAAAGTTAGATCACCCAATTGCCTACGCATGTAGATAATTTAACCAAGCTGAGAGGAACTATACAACCACAGAATGCGAGGGATTAAGAATGGTCTATGCAGTGAAGAAATTTAGACATTATCTTTTAGCCAACAAATTCAAGTTCTTCATAGACCATCAGGCGTTATTGTACCTAGTCAATAAGCCTTGTGACACGGGAAGATTGGTAAGATGGTTTCTACTATTGATGGAGTTTGACTTTGAAGTGATAGTGAAAAAGGGAAATATTCATCTAAGAGCGGATCATCTTTCTAGGTTAACACACAAAGAACCACCAAGTGGAGTACCCGATAACCTGCCAGACACTTATTTGTTTAATTTGGAAGTGTGTCCAAAGTGGGCAGAGAAACTAATCCCGATACTCACTCATGGCCCACAACACTCAATCAATAAAGAGAGTAAAAAGGAAATGCTACAATCAAAGAATTTGCACATTATTGCAGGAAGTGTATACTACAAGGAACCCAATGGAGTATTGCTAAGATGTGTGCAGGAAGATGAACAATTAAAGTTGATCAAACAAGCACATGTGAACAAATGGAGGACACACAAAGGAACTCATGCAACTATTAGGGAGTTAAAGCAATTGGGAGTATACTGGCCTGGCATGCCTAAGGATGTCCATGACTATGTGAGTAACTGTGAAGAATGCCAGGAGACAATCCCTGAGGATCATACATCCATACCTTTCTCAACAATAGCACCCAATTGGAGCAAAACATTGGTAAAATTCCTAAAGACAAGAGAGCACGAGGAAGGAGTTAGCTTGGCAAGAAAATGATCCCTAGAAGAGTTGAGCAAGGATTATGTACTCATAGGAAGAAACTTGTTTAAGAGAGGAAAAGACGACCAATTACGACTATGTGTGCACGAGGGAGAATATTTACCCGTATTAGAGATGGCACACGCAGGTGCGGCAGGAGGTCATTTTTCAGCTGAGAGAACTGTGAAAATGATCCTCTTCGCGGGCCTGTGGTGGCCAACTTTACATATGGATGCTGAGACCTATGTACGAAGCTGCGAAACATGCCAAAGGGCTAAATACCCGATTAGGAGAGATGACATGCCATTGAGACCTATGGTTTGTGCTAGAGCATTCTCTAAATGGGGTGTTGACTTCATAGGACCCATTAACCCACCGGCCAAAGGGTCACATGCCGAATGTATCATAGTAGCCACCGATTACTTGACAAATGGGTAGAGGCAAAGGCTACTAGAAGGAACGATGCTCAAACCACCGCTAAGTTTCTTTTTGAGCATATATTTACTCGTTTCGGATTACCAATTGAGATTGTGAGTGACCGAGGAACGCACTTCATTAATGAGGTGATAGAGTCTCTAATGAATGAGTTTTTAGTGATCCATAAAAAATCTGCCCCATACCATCCCCAAGCCAATGGTCAAGCTGAAAGTTCCAATAAGGTGTTATGCACAGTATTTACAAAGATTGTCAATAATGGGAGGTCTGATTGGGACAAACAATTGCACCATGCAATTTGGGCCTTTCGAGTCGCATACAAGACTGCCATTGGAACTACCCCATTCAATTTAGTATACGGGCAGAATGCAATCCTACCAATTGATTTTTTGATACCCACTTTGAGAGTAGTCCAATAGCACGAATGGATAGGGCATGAATTATCCCAACAACTAGAACAAATCGAGAAGTTGCATGAAACTAGGTTGCAGGCTGTTGCAGGAATCTATGCGGCCAAGAGAAGACAAAAGGCATACTATGATGCTCACATAAAAGACAAAGGACTAAAAGAAGGAGACCTAGTCCTGGTCTACACCTTGAAACAACATGCCAAGAAGTTACAAAAGCACGGATATGGACCTCTAATCATTAATAGGATCTCGACAAGTGGAGTAGTTAATCTAGCCACTTTGGATGGAGACATTCTTCCTAACTACATAAGCGGATGTAGGGTGAAACGATTCATGGAGCCAGTGACGGACCAAATGTTAGCACGCCTCGTAGGTGCACAAAATAGGAAGAAAGAGGAACAACGGATTAGAGAAGAGGCACGACAGGAAGCCCTAGAACGCATTAAGAGACGGAAAGAGTGGATTAGGAAAAAAGAGACGAACGGTATCTCCAAGGAGAAGAGCCTATTCCCATGGCTAATTACCAAGTCTATAAGTCTAACACGACTAACAGCTACATGTCACAGCCCCACCTAAACCTAGGGATTGGAAAAACAGAGTACAAATTGATAGATGCCTTGATAGACTCAGGAGCAAGACTCAGTTGCATATGTGATACAGTCATACGAGATCTTCAAACGATTATGACTCCCACGAAAGCTCATATGATAGGTATCAGAGGTCAAATCATAGAATGCATGGGAGAAACTACTGTATCCCTCCACGTAGGAAATTCCTCCATGGAACAACAAGTCTTAATATGTAAGAATGAAGACTTAATAGAAGACTTAATCCTAGGACAGGATTGGATCATCGAAAACAAAGTAAGCATCCACCTAGCTCAAGGATACATTTCAGCCAAGATAGGACACAAGGAAGTTTTTAGTCTATTAGGGGAGAAGCCTTCACCAAAGCAGAAGCCATCAAGAGTGTAGAAGACCTCAAAGAAGAGCTTATACAACATGATTCTAGCCCCAATCCCTCAGAAAAAAGTTTGGAAGAAGCAGAAAGTTCAAACCCTAATATGTCCAAGGAAGAAGCGAATTCATCCTATTCCATTAGTGAACGGTCAGACACTAAGGAAATCAACACTCTTAAAGTCTCTCACATGACAGAAGAATCACCAATTTGGAAAACCACAATTGAACACCCTCATCGAGGAAAGGTCAGATTCAAATGGATACGTAAGGATCAAGTACAGAAACCAGAGAATGCTGCACCAACTCATGAGGAGAAAAAGAAGAATAAGAAGTCAGCTTCACCAAAAAGACTCTTGCAAGTATGGCTCCCTAGTCCTTTGATTGAAGCTTAGAAGGCTTAACAACAGATATGGATTCCCAAGAAGGTCAGACAAGCAGCCAATCAAGAGCTAAGCAAACAGGAAGATACACTACATCGGGACATTCGGACAACGAAGCCAAGAGACTCGTCATAGAAACATGGGGAGAAAAACCACTATCACTAGGACATCAGAAGAAATACTTGAAGTTCAAAGGACCAGAGAGAAGACAGGGCCTATCAATGCGACCACGAAATGGATTTGGAAACCAAAGCAACTGCGAGGAATGGACCACCTAAACAACGAGGATTCCAATTGCGCTCATGAAGTATCGAATGCACCTAAAGTATGCATAATAGGGCCACATTATGAGGCCAAGCATTTGGCACATGATGTACATAATGAAAGTAGTGGTGCACATTCTCCAAAGAGAAATAGGTCATAGCTTCAACTTCCTTAGGAATGGACCTACTATTTAAATAAATAAATGCTTCGGCTATACTAATACTTGTTTTCTTTCAGAAAAGAATAAAAATATGTGGTAAGAGATCTCACTTATACAAGCAAGGGAAACAGAGCGACGAAATGACAACATGTCATAAAAAAGGCACCGCACAATTGCTATATTTTCTATTGAAGCTAATGCACCTTTCATTACAAGTGCAGATGGCTTCTAAAGATTCTGAAGCAACGATTGAGGAGGAATTATTGTAATTTCCTCTCCAGAGTATAACCAAAGCAAAGGGACATTGGTTCAGAGAAGATCAACCGGCCGCTGAGTACCTCTTCCTGGTGAATATCAAAATCATGGATATGGATCATCAGTTCCCGATTATGTCCCAAGATTTTAATGTGGTGCATGAGCTCCCGTCTATGATTGACATCATGAAGAAAGTGGGTATACACAAATACTTTGAACTGCCGATCTACAAACCCGACTTTCAAAGGTGCACACAAGTCATGAATACATTGCAGCCAGCTTTACATGACCCATTGGTGCCAGAGGCTAGAGTTATGGACAGAGTAGGTGAATGGGTAGTCATCCAATTCACACATGACTTGATTAAGGAAGCTTTTGGATGGGAAAAAGATGGCAACACAGTATTGAAAGAAGAAAGTCTTGGAGCAAAGACAATGACCTTCACTGACATCAATCAGGTGGATATTGAAGAAGAAGTACGACTGGTCCATCAACACTTCTGCTTCCCAAACATGCATCGATACACCGCCCCTCAGAAGATAATTGTCCAGCTACTCTCACATGCCATCAAGCAGATTGTCAATCAAATTAATCTGAATCCTTACATACAGGAAGGGCTATTTGAGGCGAAGAAGCAATGGAATAACAAGAAGTTCGTGAACGGCAGTGTTGCTCTGACCATTTTGATCTATCATGCTTTAGGTATTAGAGAGCACCTGCAAGAAATGCCCTCATCAATTGCTATGGCTAAATATGCAAAAGTCACCACAGTCCCCAAAAAGAAGAGAGGAGTCAAAATTGTTGAAGAGGCGAAAACCAGCTCTCAACCCAAAATGAGAGGAACAAAGAGGTTAAGGGAAGTAAAGCAAGTAGAAGAAGAAGTTCCAGCCACGAAAAGGGCACACATACTTCCAAAGACCAAGATTGAAGAGCAAAGACCTATTACCAAAGAGGATTTAACACAAGCACCGGAAGACACACACCAATATATGGAGGGTCAAATTAATCTACCAATGCAAGGGCACCATTACCAACAGTCCCAACAAGAAGTAGAAGCTAAAAAGAATCTCACCAAAGTCCATCGATACAGAGAATTAGGGTTGGATAATTCAAGCTCATCTTCGGATGCACAAGAAGAACCCGACACATCTTTATTAAATGTGGATATTCAAAGTGAATCCAAGGATGATGGACAATGGGAGGAACTTAATGCCATCAACTACAATGAAACAGAGGAGGGCATAAAGATAAATGACACCTCGATCAAGACAACGCAAGCAAGGAGGTAAACCAAGAAGGGACACATGTCATCCAACTGAATGATACTACAAAAATTCAAATTAAAGAGACAACGACTAAGGGAGAGGAATCCATCAAGAATCCAAAGCAAGAACCTAAAGAAGCTGCAGTCGAAGACTCAGAACCCTTCACACCGATAAGGATTGTGGCAGAACCCTCCCCCATGGATGTCACATTTCAAGGGAGTGCCACGAAAACGGTTGATCTGGACAAAGAAAGAAAAGAACCAGAAATACAACTACAGATCAGACAACCACATAATGAGACTATCCATGTCGAGCAAGGAAAAGATGTACTAACTGGAGAAACTCCAAACATACCAAGAACGTGGTTGAATGTAGACATTGCTCAGCTCAAGCTAGTAGTGCAAGACATGATTAGAACCGCAATGGATACGCAACAGTTAATGCTTGAGGCTAATGAAGACTATGATCAAGCGATGCAGGACAAGTATAAACTTCAAGAAATCGGTAAGAACCTTTCAGCCGAATTAAAGCTAGCAAGAGAGCAAATAGTACATAAAGAAAATGAAGTTCAAGAGGCCAAGAACTAGTGAAAAACTTTGGAAACAGAAAATGCCACATTAAAAGAACAACTACAGGAATTACAGAAGAAATATGAGCTTAGCGAGGTGGAGAAGACTAGGATGCATGCAAGAGGTAAAATACTAGAATCACAAATAAAGGTATATATGGAGGAGGCAGAAAACCTAAGGAACAAAAACAAAGAGCTAATGACAGCTCTTCTGAGTGATCAGCCTGTAGAAGTTCAAGGAAGACCGGAAAAAGACATCAAGGAAATGGAGGATAAGATAGCTAAGTATGAAGATCAGCTCAAGCAGGAGCAGGCAGTCATTGCCGAATGGGAAAAGAGATACATGGATGATATCGCAGCTCTTAGGACAAAAAGGAAAAAAGCAGAGAATTGATATTTAGTGCAATGTAAAGAAGAAACTAATCACCTTGATGTGGTAGCTCAAGAAATTCTCAAAAACAAGGACACAATTGCTAAGGCCAATGAAGAAATCAAGCAAAAAGACGAGATGATCAAGCAGCTACAAGAGTAGCTAGCACAAAAGGCAACTGAGGGGACACCAGTAGTTCCAAAATCCACAACGGCTACTGAGGAGATTGAGGTACGTCCTCTCTCTCCCCCCTCACATCATTCGCCGATAAAGGAGGAAATGGAGACCCAATATGAACGTAATAATCGGGGTATTGCAGAACTGAGCCAAGATGAGAGGGCACTACTAGTGTCCCAGCTTGCCGTAGAATTTGAAGATCAAATCATTCAGATAATGAAGGAAGCTCAAATTGAGAGCAAAAACTTGGAACAAATTTTAAAGCCTTTTAATGTACCATATGGCCTCCTGAAAGAGCAAACGCGGCAATATATAAAGACGAAGACAAATAAAGAGCCGGACAACAACCTCCAGTTCAACAATAATACTTTCAATTACACTCAAGAGGAGTTCGAGAAGGCTAATCCTATCTGGAGGAGGAAGCTTTTGGAAAAGAACCCTACACTGCGGGTATAGTGGGAAGCATCGCCGTATGTGCTTCAAGTAAACCCATCTTTTTGTCTTGTACCCCGCAGAGGCTCCTGGTCGCAATTTTGGGAAGGACAGCGCTAGGGAAGCATTAATAATCAATGGCTAAATTATCCTCTCTTACTCAGTCCACCGCATAATTACCTACCAACGAAAGAGTACATGGTGAAAACCATGGAATTTTGTATTGCAAGATATGCGACTGTCCCGGACTTAGCAGTTAAAATGACCAATAAAATTTTTAGAATGCTCCTAACAGTAATTAAAGTCTTCCAACACGCAAAATATACATTTTTGAACTTCATTGGCATTACACAGGGCTCGGAAGCACTCATTTTTTATCTTTCCACCATCTCGAGCCACTTAACACTCATGGCCTACTATTGATGACTTATGTTTTGTGCCGAGAACATATATGCAAACATTTAAAGAAGCATTTTTCACTGGCTTCTTCGAAATTGATTTAGAAATTTTTGTAAAGATGACTTCAAATCTTAATGCAAGACTGGTGGCTTATGAAACAAGCTTTTTTGCGGATCATCGACAAGCACTAGAGGATGGAGTGAAGTCAACACAGTGGAAAGAATTTATGATATGTCATGCCAACCTACTTAATCAAAGAGAGCAAACCGCCATTCAAACGTACTCACATCGCCACAAAAAGCCTGTCGGGGACGACAGAGTTCAGGAGGAGGGATGTGTGGAAGGGGAATCAAGTAAGAAGAGAAGAAGAAGAAAATCAAAGACCAAAACTGTTCAATAAAGAATGAAGATCACAAAGCAAAAGATCCACCCTCTGCCCAAAGCCCCGTAGGGGCACGCATCAGGCAACAACGCCAAACACCCAGGTCCTGAGGAATGGAATTAAAGAACAATAAGAATCAGGACTTTTCATGGGAAGGACGGACCAGGGCCAGGAAGTATCCATGAAGAAGTGCAAGAAGATATTTGGCAGGGTCAGATGTGTGAAGACAAAGACAAATCAAAAGACCAAAAGTTAGAAAGAGGCAGAGGCTGAAAAGTTGAAGAGGGTGACTAAGAACAACACATTCTTAGTCACTGGTGGCATGCGTGGCAGTCCGACTGAATACAGCAACCCAGATTTGTGATGTACGGGATATCAAGGGGCAAAAAGAAGCAAAGGACATACATCGGATAAAATAACAAATTCTCTGACAGTCCTTGTTGCTTCTTCGACCACTGGGTAAGTGTATTCAGCAAGCTTAGACAAGCAACAAATGAGAAGCAAAAACCTGTCAAGGGACGATAGAGACAAAGAGGGGGAGAGTGTTGCAGAGCAAAGTGGCACGGGAAAGGAGAGCCCCAAAATTTTCAAATTAATGTGCATATTTTTTCTTCTTCAAAGTCTTAGGAAATTCCCTCAAGCCATGTAAGTGCACTAGAGGAGTCCTCTAGATGCATAATCCCAAATTATTGTAATATATTCCTTGTACATTAGTAGGAATTTCACTTTTTAGTAATAAAGTGCCGGTCTCTTGTGTGAAAGGAACAAATTTAGGGCACATGTATATAAGTCACTTTGTGATTCTTTGTAAACACTTTTTTGGCATTGTGAAGAAGGAGAGCTCCTGATTTTCGAATTTGCTTCTTTCTTGCAGATTTTCATCTTCTTTTTGATCTTCTATGTGTGTGTAATGCTTGGAATGTGTGTGTAGGACTGTTGTCTACCCCTCCGCACTGTTTTTGAGCTACTGTAGTATGTGTGTGAGCTTGTAGGAGTTGTGGAGTGAGTGTGGGTGTTTCTTGCCATTCACTATTTTGGCCATACCTTGAAGCACAATTGTCAAAATCGAGTGAAACCACCTCTAATAGGTGCGTCTCATTGAGAGCTTTGAAAGGAGTCCACTATTGACTATATTTGGAGTTTGAAGCTGAGAGAAATCCTCAATTTACTGAAAACTGTTGTAAGTGGTATCGCGACAGACACTTTCAGTATTTCAGTGAGTTAGAGAGGTGGACTAGTCTTTTCTCATGCGTATAAGCTAAAACACTTCATTTTCCATCACGTGTGCACATGTCCTCATACACTTGGTTAGGTCATTTGATCGGATTGACAAATAAGCGTGTGTCAATTTCCCACTATACGCACTTGTGTGGCAAATGAGGTTTAGTCTCTTTGGCACAAGTCCTTAAGTCTTCTTGACTTAGGTACACACACCCGTAAACAGATGGATAGACTGAACAAATCAATCATACAATCGAATATTACATCCGCAACTATGTGCAAACTGATTAGAAAGATTGGGCAAAACACTTGGACATTTTGGTGTTTCACTACAATGCCTCCGTCCACTCAAGCACAAAGATGACGCCTTTTGAGCTGGCAATGGGCAAGGAGGTTATTACACCCTTAGCACTTAAGACTCCATGTTATCTACAAACGATCCCGATCATGGGGCCTTTTTGGATCAGTGGAAGACAAAGTTAGAAGAAGCCAAGTTGAGCTTGCAAAGAAGTAAGGAACGCATGGCCAAGTATGCAAACAAGAAGCGGTGACCGAGTGAAGTGTTTAAAGTCGATGACTTAGTACTAGTGAGTGCACGTAACATCACACTTCCCCAAAACATAATGCAAAAAACATCGGTACTATGACCCCTACAAAGTGTCCAAGCAAATCAACTCAGCCACATATCAGTTGGAGTTGCTCAACATTGTGCAATTTCATAATGCCTTCCATGTAAGCCACCTCAAAAGATTCAAACCTGATATAAAGTACAGATGTGAGGGTCCTAGGCTCCAAGACAATGAGAACGAGTTCCTTCCGGAGACAATCATTCAACACCATACCACTCATGATGGGCCCCAGTTCCTTATCAAATGGAAGGGTCGTCCCTTAGTCTACTATGAATGGATCCCGACTGACACCTTTGGCCCGGACCATCCCGTAGTCCAAAAGTACTACCAAAACAGATAAGCCAATGTTGGCTCTTAGCCCCTTGTGATATTCCTGAATTTTGGTAATCACTCCAACTTTTTGTAAGACCTGAACCCGCTTGTTGAGGGCAACAAGCTCTCCAAGTCGAGGGAGGATGTCATAAGCCCTACCTTTCTATACGACCCATCTTGGGGCTTGGGGGGTATGCCCTACTACACCTAATTGTGCTTAGGTATAAGGGGTAGTCAAACTACTCCTCTGCCAAGCTCTCATTGCCGTCCCTTGTAAAGTGGTTTGTGAACATAATATAAAACGTGTTCTTTGGCAATCACCTTGGCATCCCGTGCCTAGATTCTTGCATGCTTGGGTTGAATGTCTCACCGCCCCCCACCCCCTTGTCCCCCCTGCCCTGTTGATATATTTTTTTAGTGATGTGTGAACACACTAGGACCATCGGGGCACTTTTTTCCCTCTTTAGGAGGTTTTTTTTCTTCTTCCTTGTGCTGTTTGCGTGCTTCCATAGACATCTAAATCCAAAAATTGGTATCAGATCAGGTCATCGCTTCATCTAGGGTGTCGTCTATACCTCTCCGGTCATAGTCTCAAAATTGCACAAAATTTTGTGAGCATACGCAGGCCATTTCAGAGATCAAAACGGCTTTGCTTTGTTGTGCCGAAATCGCGATCTGAGCTCATTTTGGCCTCCGAACGCACTATCGCAGCGCTTGTGTAGGCTATTTCATCTTTTTATGCGAAAGACATATACCAGTTTCATTTCGCCAGTATAATCATCTCAAAGTTTGCTACAAGTCTAGCAGAACTCATTTGGGTAGTTTTGTTCAACTTTTTCAAATACAATCGTTTTCTTGCATCAAGGTATTTTAGTCAGTGGCCATGGCTGAAAGCAATGATGTATTCCATATATTTGCTGTTGAGGATAAGTTGGATGGTACCAATTATCCATTGTGGGCTTATATGATGCATCATGTATTGGTCACAAAAGGACTATGGAATATTGTGTAGGGTGTTGAAAGATGTCCTGTTACACCTGCGAATACAAGTACTCGAGTTGATGGAGATGGTGTCAAAGATGGTGATATTCTGCAGATTCCTATTCGTGCTTTAGTTTCTGTTGCACCTACTGTAGAGCAAATTCGTTGGGATGGCAGAGATGCTCAGGCACATGCATTGATAGCTTTGCCTATCAAACATGCCATTATTCCTCACATTCGCTCTTGCAGAATATCAAAGGATGCTTGGGATACACTTACCACATTATACGAGGCTAGGAATGAGGCTCCTGTTGCTTACCTCCAAAAATAGTTGGAAAGATCAATCTACGCAGAACATGTCCATAATGCGTGTTGCAGATCAAGCTTTCTTGGCTAGTTAGAAGGGCAAAGGAAAATGGAGCTCTTCTACTACTAAGCAGAAGTCTACAAATGCTGCACATTCGAAGCAGGAAGAAAAAGATGAGAATAAATCAGAAAATCAAAAATTGCTTTGCAAATACTGTAAAGCAAATGATCATGTCATTAAGAGCTATCCAAAACTAGCTGCTAAAGAGGCAAAGAAAAAAGAGGTTCGAATGGTTATTGCAAAGGCCTCTACACCGAAAACAGAGTCTGCTAATCTTGTGCAGAATGAAGAATGGGTGTTTACTATTGTTTGCAGTTTCGATCCATCTTCTCATGAGCATTGTATGTATACAATAGACTCAGATGTTTGGTATTTTGATGGTGGGGCAACCAAACATATTACCTTGCAGCGTAGTTTGTTCACTCCACTTGAGCCTGCCCCTATAGGGAATATTGTCACATGCGCTAACAACTCCTCTTATCCTGTCATGTGAGTTGGTAAGATCATTTTGACTACTACTGATGGTAGTTCTTTCACTTTGTCGGATGCTTTATTTGTGTCATGGATGAAAAAAAATTGTTATCAGTTTCTGCATTAGCCAAGATTGGCTTGGTTGTGAAATTTGTTGATGACAGATGTAGAGTTCATGATCTGTCAAATGGCAATATGATTATTGTTTCTGGAATATTATGTCATGGGCTATATAAGCTCATAGACTGAAAGATCTATGAATGATTCGGCATATGCAGTACATGATTCTTAGGCTATGTCAGATGTAAAGCTTTGGCATGCACGCTTTGGTCATTTGATTTTTGCTAGTTTGCTATGCCTATAGAGATTTGAAATGGTGTCCTCTTTGACAAACTTGAGGCACCCAAAAAACATGTCTGTGAAGGTTGTATTTTGGGGAAAATGTGGCATTCCTCCTTTCCAAAAGATGGTTCAGTTCGGGCTACTTAGAAATTATAGCTTGTACATAGTGATGTTTGTGATCCTATGCAAACACCTTCTTTTGGAAACTATCTTTACTTCGTGACTTTCATTGATGATTTTTCCAAGCATGCATGGATATATCCATTGAAAGCAAAGTCCGAAGTGTTCATGTGCTTCAAAAAGTTTTTGGTTTTGGCTGAAAATCTGTCAGCTTGTAAAATGGGCACCCTCCATTTAGATCAAGGGGGGAGGGGGAATATATGCCTTCTAACTTTAATGCATTTCTTGCTGAACATGGGATAAAACATCAATATAGAGTGTTGTATACACCTCAACAAAATGGAGTTGCTGAACAAAAAAACATGTCACTCATGGAAATGGCAAGGTGTATGGTCAAGAGTCAGGCTCTACCACATAGTTTATGGCTTGAGGCTGTCATGTGTGCAGCATATCTACTTAACAGATGTCCCACTAAACTGCTACAGTCCATCACTCCATATGAGGCTTGGAATGGTCATAAGCCATTTGTTTCTCACCTGCATGTTTTTGGTTGTTTGGCATATGCATTAGTGCCTGAACAACATCAGAGGAAATCGGACGATAAAGTGGTAAAATGTATTTTTGTTGGGTATGGTTTTGAAAGCAAAGGATATCGTCTGTATCATCCATAGAATAAATGCATTCTGGTTAGCTGTGATGTTGTTTTTGTGGAAGATGCTATTCAGCCTTTACTTTCATGTATGAAGGAGACATCTGTTAGCTCCAAAGACATGTATGATACTTTGCTGCCTCTTTTCATAGGTGGACTATCTAGTGCTAGTCCTAATAAGGCAACTTCTCAACCATTACAGGTATCACGTGATGATGCAAAACATTCCATTTCTGATGTAGATTTACATGATGCACTTGTTGATGAGAGAGCTGATATTGAGGAGGCCAAAAGTATGCCAAAATGGCTAGTGCAGACTTTGCATGACAACACATTAGATGCTCCTCTGTCATATCGTACTCGTTCAGGCTCTCATAGTGCCTCTTTTGCATCATATTGCTATGCTATGACCGCATCTAGTCTTTGTGATGAGATTGAACTTGTTTTGTTTGATGAAGCACAAAATCCTGAATATTGGATGGCTCCAATGAAATTTGAATATGATGCTATCATGAAAAATGGTACCTGGTCTTTGTGTGAATTTCCTCCTGGCAAGAAGGCCATTGGCACTAAGTGGATATACAAGCTGAAGTGTAAACATGATGGAAGAGTTGACAAGTATAAGGCTAGGCTTGTTGCAAAGGGTTATGCGCAAGAAAGAGGCATTGATTTTGATGAAACCTTTGCACCTACTTGCTGAATGACTACTGTTCATAGCATCTATGCACTTGGAGCTCAACGGTTGGAATGTACATCAGTTGGACATTAAAAGAGCATTTCTGAATGGTGATTTACATGAAGAAGTGTATGTTTTTCAACTCTATGGTTTTGTGAAAAAAGGGCATGAAAACCAGGTGTGCAGGTTAAAGAAGGCATTATATGGTTTAAAGCAAGTACCACCTAATTGGTATGAAAAGATACATGCCTATCTGATTGCACATGGTTTTGAGAACAATCCAATTGAAAGCACCTTATATGTTAAGCGTGCTAATGATTTGCTTCTGATCATTGTTGTCTATGTTGATGACATGCTACTCACTGGTCCTATTGAGAAGCATATTGCTGATTTTAAGGCTGATTTGCATGCCTCATTGAGATGTTTGATTTGGGGAATTTGCATCATTATTTGGGCATTTAGTTTATGCAAGTTGACGATGGAATAGCTTTGTGTCAAACAAAATATATTGACACATTATTGCAGTGTTTTGATGGAGAGTGTTAATCTCCAAAAGAACAACTTATTCTTGTGATTAGAATACCTCCATACCAAGAATAAGTCAAAACCTTCCACTAATTTAGAGGATCAATTACTAATTGTCAAAAGATTAACAAATCTGTGAAGAAGATAAAACACAGAAAAGTCTGCTGCACTATTTCTTCACATTGACCTATCAAACGTGTAAAGTTTTTGATGAAACTTTGTATGAATCATCTCCTAAAGATTGCGCATCTACTCCAAGTTGAATCACTTCAAAAGGTTAAGTATAACTTGAGAAATTGATTTCACAAGTTACCTATGTCAGAAACTGTTATCCAAAACAGTCGACTTTACACCTATAACTTTTAAGACTTGGTTCTCCTTGAATAGAACCCGTTTTACAAAATGCTTCTAGACATAAGTAGCTTATCTTCCAACTTAAAGATTAAGCCCTCACTCATGCAAAACTTTAAACTGTGCTAGGAGAAATGACCAAAACATTGACTTCGAAATCTGCGCCTGTTTTAGGAACTAGTGAATACACTTCACATATGAATGTTCCTACACTCAATTCACTCAGCCTGATTACAATTGGAAGCTGAAACTTTGCACAGAGGTCAAGCAACTCTCAACTTAGACTTGTACAAAAGCATTTCACAATTGATCTACTGTAGAAGGAGAACACGCAGAAACATCGGGCGCAAAACTTTTCTTTACTCAGAAGAAATACAACTGAGTGATGAGAGCTAACTCAAAATCACTTTCCTCTTTCTCATGACTTCTATCTCCCTCATTCTTGGCTTCTAACTATTGTCACATATGCTCTCATACATGCCCCGACTTTTCTCAAGGTATTTATAGATAATTTGTACATAATTCTTACTGAACAAAATGATCTAAGTCATCTATGACTATGCTAATGTACATATGTGTACACTTCTCTTGTTCTCTGAATGTGATCTTCTTCCACACTTTAGGAATTGATTCTTCCTTCATCATTTGGTCTTCCAAGCCTTCAATTGGTGATTGGTCTGCACCAACAGCTCCCCCTCAATCATCAATTGAGGTTTTCTTTGTCTTCTTTATACTTGCCATGTCTTTGAACCTTTGTAACTTAGGTCCATCCAAACTCTTTGTCATCATATCTGCCACTTGTTCTTTTGTTGGAGTATACATCACTTCAATCTCTTTATCTAGTACCTTTTCTCTCAAGAAATGATACTGAATCTCTATATGCTTAGTCCTGGCATGAAAAACAGGGTTAGCTGCCAAATACAAAGAACTCATATTGTCTCCAAAAATTATTGGAGTACTATGATCAAACTCAAAACTTTTCATCAAGGTCTTCAACCATATCACTTCCTTTGCAACTTCTACAATTCCCTTATACTCAGCTTCTGTGGATGATAAAGCAACTGTATGTTGCTTCTTTGAACACCAAGAAACTAACTTATCTCCAACATAACATAGATATCCATGAGTAGACCTTCTATCATCTGAGTCACCTGCCCAATCTGCATCACTAAACACTTTGATTCTTGTGTCAGAAGTGAAACCATAATACAAACCTTCACTTAGGGTTCCTTTGATATATCTGAGTACCCTTTGGGCTGCAATCCAATGAGTCTTCTTTGGACAATGCATGAATTGTGACAACACACCTACTGCATATGATAGATCTGGCCTTGTCAAGGTAGCATAGATTAGACTACCTACCAAACTCTGATATTTCTTCATATCATTGAACTCTTCACCTCCATACCTGCTTAATTTATGATTTACCTCCAATGGTGTAGTTGAGGTCCTGCAATCTTCCATGTTAAACTTGACTAGAAGATTCTTCAAATATCTCTCTTGTGAAACATATACTCCATGTTGAGTATACACAATCTGCATTCCTAGAAAATAAGATAAGTTTCCCAAGTCACTTATCTTAAACTCCTTCTCTATTTGCTTCTTGAGTTCATTGATTCCTTGAGCATCTGTTCCTGTAACAATAATATCATCAACATAAATGCACATGTAAATGTATCCATTTTCACTTGCCTTCACTAGCAAGCTACTATCTGCCTTTGATGCTTGAAATCCACATTCATTCAAGAATTTGACCAATCTGTAATTCCAAGCTCTTGGGGCTTGCTTCAACCCATATAAAGCTCTCTTGAGCTTACACACATAATCTGATCCAATTGATTCCATAAAGCCTTCTGGTTGCTCCATATATACTTCATCTGCAATGTAACCATTAAGAAATGCATTCTTCACATCCAATTGTGATAATTTCCATCCCTTGCAAGTAGCAATAGCAATCAATGTCCTAATTGTAGACATCTTAGCAACAGGACTAAAGGTTTCATCATAATCTACCCCATAAGTTTGGGCATAACCTTTGACCACAAGTCTAGCCTTATATCTAGACACCTTACCATCTGCAAACCTCTTTGTTTTATATACCCACTTACATCCAATGACCTTCTGATTCTTTGGTCTTGGTACTAGTTCCCAAGTTTCATTTTCAAGTAGAGCATCATACTCCTCCTGCATCGCCTTCTCCCAATTCTGTTTACCTTTGGCTTCTTCATAAGTGGTTGGATCTTCTTCTGTTTTCACAATGTAGGCATAATCTTTTGTTGTTAGGAAAGATGTATCATAACTATACCTTATAGGCTCTTTCCTTTCTCTTGTAGATCTCCTGATTTCTGCACTTCTTGAAGTTTCAGCCTCTTTTGATTCTGGATCAAACCTTGGCCCTTCTTCTACATGATCCTGCACTCTACATCTAGAGTCAACTTCATCAATAATTTCTTCACAAACTTTTACCTTTGCCTTTCCTTTCCTTTGTATTTCTTCAACACCTGTATACTCATTTGGTGATCCTGTATACCACATATTTTGCTCATCAAATGTCACATCTTTAGTAACAAGAAATTGCTTTGTAGATGGACTCCACAACCTGTAACCCATCTGTCTATCATCATATCCAATAAACACATACTTCTCTGCTTTTGGTTCTAGCTTATGTCTTAATTGTGAAGGAACATAAGCATATGCAATACATCCAAATACTTTACAATGATCAAGACTAGGCTTCTTACCCCACCATGCTTCATAAGGGGTTCCTCCATCCAAAGCTTTGCAAGGCAACCTATTCACAAGGTATGTTGCAGTGTTAATGGCTTCTGCCCATAAGTAATTTGGACACTTCTTTTCCTTCATCATGGCTCTTGCAAACTCTACAAGAGTCCTATTCCTCCTTTCTGCTACTCCATTCTGTTGAGGGGAGTACCTGCAAGTCACTTCTCTTTTGATACCTGCATTCCACAAATAATCATCAAACTCTTTTGAGAAATACTCTCCCCCTCCATCTGATCTTAACCTCTTTAGCTTTTGTCCTGTGATCCTTTCTGCATAAGCATGAAAATGTTTGAATGTCTTGAAAACTTCTGATTTATCCTTGATTACATACAAAGTAATCCACCTGGTTGCATCATCAACAAACAACACATAATATCTGGATCCATTTATGCTATAGTCCCTTGAGGGTCCCCATACATCTGTATGAACCAATTCAAGCATATTTGAATACTTGTACCCTGATTTGTTATAAGAACTCTTATGTGCTTTACCTAACTGACAAGCTTCACACTTGTACACCATATGTTGCCCTTCAATATTTGGCAATCCAAGCACCACCTGATTCTTTGACATCTCCTTTATAGCTCTCTCATTGAAATGACCTAGCCTCTTATGCCATAGGTCTAATTCAGATACCTTTTGACTTCCATAGGTAAACAATGCATGTCCCACATTACCTTGGACTTTGAGAGTGAACAATCTTCCTTCCTTTTTACCTGCAATTATGTTTCTATATCCCTGATTTGGATCTTGTACATAAACACCATCATTTGTGAATCTTACCTCATATCCTTTCTCCACAATTTGCCCTACACTTATCAAATTTTTAGGAATAGTAGGAACATAAAGTACCTTGCTCAGAAGTGTACTTCCACTCTTTGTCTTCACTGATCCAATGCTCTCCACTTTATGTTTGGTATTGTCACCTGTTTGAACTGTATGTCCATTCACCCTTGCTTCCATATCAGTCATCAAAGATAGATTCCCACTCAGATGGTTGCTGCACCCTGAGTCAATATAAAACACTCTTTGATCTTCTCCCATTGATTCATGAGTTGCATTCAAGATAAGAGTCATGTCATCCTTCTGATCTGATGCATAATTGTAATAATTATTGTTGTAGGATTGAGATTGGAAGTTTCTTCCACCTCCTCTACCATATGATGTCCTACCACCTCTTCCTCTGAAATTGCCTCTTTGGTTTCTGCCTCCTCTACCTCTTTGACTATAATTCTGATTGTTGTATCCTCCACTTTGATTGTTATACCAACAATCATTTGCCAAATGATTTGTTCTGCCACAAATCCAACAAGCTTTAGCATTATCTTTGTTCTTACCTCCTCTTCCTTTACCTCTGAAATTTGTCTTCCCTTTTGTGAAGTTAGCTTGATTTGAATTTCCTTCATCATCATTTGATTGCTTTCCCTTGCCATTCTTTTTCTTGTCCTTGGAGTACATGGCTTGACTTGTACTTCTATCATTGTCTCCTTTAAGATCCTGCTCAAAGGTTAGCATGTGTCCTAGCAATTGATTAAGGTCAGGAGTAAAGTGATCAAGTGACAATTCTATGGACAAGATAAAAGGCTTCCACTTCTCATCTCCTCTCAAACATGTAAGTATTTGTCTTACCAACTTTTCTTCTTCAATATCTTCATCCACTGCTCCCAAGCTATCTGCAATATCTTTCATCCTTGCCACATAATCTGAAATTGATTGAGAACTCTTCTTCTTGAAGGTTGTGAACTCAGCCCATAGTGAGGACTTCCTTGACTTAGTTGTATTTTGGAAATGCTCTTCCAAGGCATTCCAAACATCTGTGGCACTTTCCAAACCTCTGATGTGAGGTAAAAGGTAATCATTTACAGACATGTAGATGATACTCCTTGCTTGAGCATCCTTTCTCATCCAAGTCTTCAACATTGCAAGCTCTTCCCTTGTAGGAATACTTGGATCTGCAAACTCTGGTTTTTCTTCATCTCCTGTAATAAATGATATAAGATCTTTGCTCATGAGGTGTGCTTCCATCCTCATGGACCATGCTGGATAGTTCTCCCTATCTAGCTTATCAATCTGCAAGCTTTCTCCCATCTTGTATCCACCTGTGTATTGAAATCTTCAAGCTTTACAAACAATGTATGTACCTTTACTTCGAATTGAACTCCTTTTGCCTTTCTTGATGTCAAATAGTCTTCTCCTCGAGCTTTGACTCCAAACTTTCACTTCTTAGTCCTTCAAGTGTTGAATTTCTTGAATCTGCAGCAGTCGGGATCCTTCTTCCTTCAAATTGATGTCTCCTGCTCTGATACCACTGATGGAGAGTGTTAATCTCCAAAAGAACAACTTATTCTTGTGATTAGAATACCTCCATACCAAGAATAAGTCAAAACCTTCCACTAATTTAGAGGATCAATTACTAATTGTCAAAAGATTAACAAATCTGTGAAGAAGATAAAACACAGAAAAGTCTGCTGCACTATTTCTTCACATTGACCTATCAAACGTGTAAAGTTTTTGATGAAACTTTGTACGAATCATCTCCTAGAGATTGCGCATCTACTCCAAGTTGAATCACTTCAAAAGGTTAAGTATAACTTGAGAAATTGATTTCACAAGTTACCTATGTCAGAAACTGTTATCCAAAACAGTCGACTTTACACCTGTAACTTTTAAGACTTGGTTCTCCTTGAATAGAACCCGTTTTACAAAATGCTTCTAGACATAAGTAGCTTATCTTCCAACTTAAAGATTAAGCCCTCACTCATGCAAAACTTTAAACTGTGCTAGGAGAAATGACCAAAACATTGACTTCGAAATCTGCGCCTGTTTTAGGAACTAGTGAATACACTTCACATATGAATGTTCCTACACTCAATTCACTCAGCCTGATTACAATTGGAAGCTGAAACTTTGCACAGAGGTCAAGCAACTCTCAACTTAGACTTGTACAAAAGCATTTCACAATTGATCTACTGTAGAAGGAGAACACGCAGAAACATCGGGCGCAAAACTTTTCTTTACTCAGAAGAAATACAACTGAGTGATGAGAGCTAACTCAAAATCACTTTCCTCTTTCTCATGACTTCTATCTCCCTCATTCTTGGCTTCTAACTATTGTCACATATGCTCTCATACATGCCCCGACTTTTCTCAAGGTATTTATAGATAATTTGTACATAATTCTTACTGAACAAAATGATCTAAGTCATCTATGACTATGCTAATGTACATATGTGTACACTTCTCTTGTTCTCTGAATGTGATCTTCTTCCACACTTTAGGAATTGATTCTTCCTTCATCATTTGGTCTTCCAAGCCTTCAATTGGTGATTGGTCTGCACCAACATGTTTTGGCCTTGAAGACTTTAAGCCTATTGCCACTCCTATGGAGACATGTTTAAAATTGAGCCTTCATGATGCTAGAGATGCATTCGATGCTCTTGTCTATGAGTAGGCTGTTGGATGCTTGATTTACTTGTGCATTACCTGGAGAAATATTTAGTTTCCTATCTCACAGGTGAGTAGGTTTATGCATTGCCCAAGTGTCAAGCATTGGTAGGTGATTAAGCGCATCTTTCGCTACTTGAGTGGTATGTGGCTAAGTGGATTGTTTTATCCCAAGGGGGGATCACTACTGCCAGATTTGCATGCTTTTTTTGACAATGATTGGGCTGGTTGCTCTGACACTCGTGTGTCCACTAGTGGCTTTTGCTTCATGCTTGGTAGCTCATGTATATCTTGGTTGAGCAAGAAGCAACATACTGTGGCCACTTCTAGTTGTGAGGCTGAGTATAGGGCAACTTTCAAAGCGACTGTTGATTGTGTGTGGCTCGGACGCCTTATGGATGATTTTGGTGTTGGTCAGTCGTCTACCACCACCTTCACCGACAGTCAGAGCGCATTGGCAGTTGCGAGGAACCATGTGTTCCATGCTTGCACTAAGCACATTGAGGTGCATTATCATTAGGTTAGGGAGAGGTTCTCCATTGGAGAGATCACCTTGAAATATGTGCCCACGTAGAAGAACATTGAAGACCTTTTCACGAAGGCTCTGCCTAGGGAGATTGAAGCTTTCCATAAAGCTTTGGGCTTACTTCCTTTTGTGGATTGATTCCACATAGCTTGGAACTTCCTTATACATGAGTGCCAACTCCTTGTTCACCAGATCACTCCCAGGGGGGATTTGTTGATATATTTTGGTAGTGATATGTGTGAAGACACTAGGACCACTGGGGCACTTTTTTCCCTCTTTAGGAGGTTTTTTCCCTTGGCTTGTATATACGCCTGTTGCCCTAATAGGCTACTTATCTTTGTACATTCTAGTGGTAATACATTCAACATTGCGTGTTGTGCTCCAAGCTTCTTCTTCTTCCTTGTGCTATTCTTGTGCTTCCACAGACGTCTAACTCCAACATGCCCCCCTCACTTCCCCACCCCCCTGATGGAGAGTATTAATCTCCAAAAGAACAAGCTACTCTTGAAGTTAGAGCACCTCTATATCAAGAGTAACTCAAAACATTCACCAATTTGGAGGATTAATGATCAATTATAAAGATTTTGGATAAACTGTGAAGAAGATGATTCTACAGAAAGTCTGCTGCACATATCTCTCTCATTGACTTATCAATTGTGTAAAGTTTTATAAAACTTTGCACAAAAAAGTGTCGCCTATAGTTTGAGAACCTCCTCCAAGTTAAATCACTTCAAAAGATTTAGTAGATCTTGAGACATGGACTTAACAAGTCACCTATGTCTAAAACTATTCTTCTGAGAAGTCGGTTCAGACATCTATAACTTCTAACACTTGATTCTCTCAATCTAGAACCCATTTATGAAAATGATTTTAGCCACAAGTAGCTTACCTTCCAACTTAAAGATTGAGTGCTTGCTTGCTGAAAACTTTACACTGTGGAAGGAGAACTAACCAAAACATTAGCATCAAATTTTGTGCCTCCTACAACTTCTCTTGTTTCCAATTACACATGTAAATGTTCCTACACTCAATTCTCTCAGCCTGATCACAATTAGAAGCTGAAAATTTGTACAGATGTCATCAACTATAGACTTATACTTGTACAAAAGCATTTCACAAAAGATTCAACATAGAAGGAGAATACTCATAAAGATCGGGCGCAAACATTTTCCATTTTTGAGAAAATTTACATCTGAGTGATGAGAGAGATTCTACTCACTTCTAGAGTGTCTAATGACATCTAATTCTCATCCAAACTTGTTCTTACATAATCTCTCATATTTGCCCCGACATTTTCTTTGTATATATAGGCAAATATTTACAAGCTCATACCTAATCAAAGGCATAAGTGAGCTAACTTCAAAATAATGTACATATGTGTACACATCTTCATCTTCAGAATATGCACTTCCTTCATGCTTCATAACTTAATCTTTTCTTCAGTCCTTGACTTCAATTCTTCATAAAGAACCTCAATTGTTGATTGCCCTGCACCAACAACTCCCCCTCAATCATCAATTGAGGTTTTCTCTATCTTCTTTATGCCTGCCATGTCTTGAATCTCTGTAGCTTTGGTCCGTCCAAGCTTTTGGTTAGCATATCAGCTATCTGATCTTTTGTTGAAGTATGTATGACTTCAATCTCTTTATCCATCACCTTCTCTCTTAGAAAGTGATACTGAATCTCAATATGTTTAGTCCTCGCATGAAAAACAGGATTAGCAGCTAAATACAATGAACTTATGTTATCTCCATGAATAGTGGGTGTATTCAGAGTGATGTCAAAACTCTTCATGAGAGTTTTAGCCATATGACTTCCTTTGCAGCTTCCACCATACCTTTGTACTCTGCTTCTGTAGATGACAAAGCAATTGTGTGTTGCTTCTTTGAACACCAAGAAATTAACTTATCTCCCACATAACATAAGTATCCATAGGTTGATCTCCTATCATTAGGATTACCTGCCCAATCTGTATCACTATAGATCTTGAT
The DNA here is from genome assembly GCA_020310875.1 of Ceratopteris richardii. Classification (NCBI taxonomy): domain Eukaryota; kingdom Viridiplantae; phylum Streptophyta; class Polypodiopsida; order Polypodiales; family Pteridaceae; genus Ceratopteris; species Ceratopteris richardii. The sequence goes on from MU261981.1 coordinate 77,298, forward strand.
GTTTGTATCTGATGTAAAACCATAATACAAACCTTCTTTGAGTGTACCTTTAATGTACCTCAACACTCTTTGTCCTGCAATCCAATGTTCTTTCCTAGGACAATGCATGAATTGAGACAATACTCCAACTGCATATGACAAGTCAAGCCTAGTTAAAGTAGCATAGATCAAACTACCAACCAAACTTTGATATAGCTTCATGTCCTTGAACTCTTCTCCTCCATATCTTCTCAATTTGTGATTCACTTCCATTGGAGTAGGTGCTACCCTGCAATCATCCATTTTAAACTTGATCAACAAGTTTTTTAAATACCTTTCTTGAGTTACATATGTTGAGTGTACGAGATCTCTATGCCCAAGAAATATGACAAATCTCCCAAGTCACTGATCTTGAAATCTTTCTCCATTTGCTTCTTTAGACGTTGAATACCTTTCTCATTTGTACCTGTAAGAATTATATCATCAACATATATGCACATGTAAATAAACCCATCTTCACTTGCTTTGACAAGCAAGCTACTATCTGCTTTAGATACTTGGAAACCAAGTTCTTTCAAGAACTTCACAAGTCTATAATTCCATGCCCTTGGGTCCTGCTTCAAGCCATACAAAGCTCTGTTGAGCTTGCACACATGATCTGGATACCTTCCATCTCTGAATCCTTGTGGTTGCTCCATGAAAACATCATCTGAAATATAACCATTTAGAAAAGCATTCTTCACATCTAGTTGACATAACTTCCAACCTTTACATGCAGCAATAGCTATGAGTGTCCTGATGGTTGTCATCTTTGCCACATGACTATAGGTCCTCATCATAATCTATACCATATGTCTGAGCAAAACCCTTCACAACAAGTCTAGCTTTATACCTAGACACACTTCCATCTGCAAACCTCTTTGTCTTATAGACCCATTTTACATCCAATGATCTTATGACTATTTGGTTTAGGAACCAAATCCCAAGTCTCATTCTCCATCAATGCATCATACTCTTCCTGCATATCTTTCTCCCAATTTTCTTACCTTTTGCCTCTTCATATGTAGAAGGGTCTTCATCTCCCTTTATCATATAAGCATAATCTTTGGTAGCCAAAAAAGAAGTGTCCTAGCTATACCTTGTAGGTTGCCATTTGTGTCTTGATGACCTTCTAAGTTCTCCACTTCTTGAGGTTTATGGCTCATACACTTCTGGATCAAACCTTGGCACTTCTTCAACTTCAACCTGTACTTCATTGTTCTCTTGTTCATCAATATCTGAACCTTTTGATTTACCTTTCTTTTGATTCACAACTTCTTCATCACCTGCATAAATATTGATTGTTGCATACCAAGTACCTTGCTCATCAAATGTAACATCTTTTGACACTAGGAATTGTTTTGTGGATGGACTCCACAACCTATATCCCATCTGTTATCATCATATCCAATAAACACATACTTTTCAGCTTTAGGTTCCAATTTGTGCCTTAATTGAGATGGCACATATGCATATGCCAAACATCCAAATACTTTGCAATGATCTAGAGTAGGTCTCTTACCCCACCATGCCTCATATGGTGTCATACCCTGCAAAGCTTACATGGTAACATATTAACCAAATATGTGGCTGTATTCCTCTTTTCTGCTACACCATTTTGTTGAGGAGAGTACTTGCAAGTAATTTCCCTTTTTATACCTGCATTCCATAAGTAATCAGTGAACTCATTAGAGAAATACTCTCCCCCTCCATCTGACCTTAGTCTCTTCAACTTATGACCTGTAATTCTCTCTACATACACATGATAATGTTTGAATGTATTGAATACCTTTGACTTATCTTTGATCACATAGATAGTGATCCATCTGGTAGCATCATCAACATAAATCACATAATAACTTGAGCCATTGATACTGAAATTTGATGGTCCCCACACAACTGTGTGTACCAATTCAAGCTTCTCTGAATACATAAAACCATGCTTGGAATAAGATTGCTTATGAGCCTTACCTAATTGACATGCCTCACATTTGTATGTCATATGTTGACCTGCAATATTAGGCAATCCAAGCACTGAACCATTATTAACCATATCTTCGATACCTCTTTCATTGAAATGTCCAAGCCTCTTGTGCCAAAGATCTAACTCAGAGATCTTATGTCCTCCATAAGTGAACAAAGAATGACCAACATTGCCTTGGATCTTTAATGTGAACAATCTTCCTTCTTTCTTCCCTGAAACAATTTGTTTATACCCATTGCTAGGGTCTTCCACAAACACTCATTCATTAGTGAACCTAATTTCATAACCGTTTTCAACAATTTGGCCTACACTTATCAAATTCTTAGGATTGTAGGGACATACAAAACGTTACTCAAGAGAGTACTACCATCCTTGGCCTTCACTGATCCAATTGACTTCACATTGTGCTTTGTATTGTCACCTGTTTGAACTACATGATTACTTATCTTATTCTCCAAATCAGTCATCAAAGCTATGTTACCGCTCAGGTGATTGCTACACCCTGAGTCAATGTAAAAGACTCTTTGGTCTTCACTTTGCCTTTCACAAGCTGCATTCATTATCAATGTTGAATCCTCCTTCTGATCTGAAGCATAATTGTAGTAGGTATTATTGTATTGTTGACTTTGGAATCCTCTACCTACATTTCTTCCAAAATAACCTCTACTACCTCTACCTCTAAAATTACCTCTTTTATTTCTGCCACCTCTTCCTCTTGAATTAAAGTTCTGATTATATCCACCATTATTCTGAGTATTATGCCAACAATCATTAGCTAAATGATTTGTCTTACCACAAATCCAGCAAGCTTTGACTCCATCTTTATTACTCCTGCCTCTTCCTCTACCTTTGCTACCTCCTCTTCCTCTTAGGAAGTTAGCTTGGCTAGTTGTACCTTCATCTTCATTTGATTGTTGTTCCCTTTGCTATTCTTCTCTTATCCTTTGAATACATTGCATGAGTTGTACTTTTATCACTTTCACCTTTGACATCCTACTCAGAGGTTAACATGTGTCCTAGCAATTGATTTAAGTCAGGAGTAAAATGATCAAGTTGATAATTCAGTAGACAAAATGAATGGCTTCCATTTGTCATCAACTCTCAAACCTGTGAGGATTTGCCTTACCAATTTATCCTCCTCAATAACTTCATCAACTGCTCCTAATGCATCTGCAATGTCCTTCATCCTTGTTACATAATCTGAGATGGATTGAGAGGCCTTTTCTTGAATGTGGTAAATTCTGCCCACAAGGATGCGCTTGACTTTGTGGTGTTTTGGAAATGCTCTTCCAAAGCATTCCATATATCACTTGTACTTTCAAGACCTCTAATGTGAGGTAGCAAGTAGTCATTAACTGCCATGTAGATAATGCTCCTAGCTTGAGCATCTTTCTCATCCAAGTCTTCAAATCTAATAATTCCTCCCTAGTTGGAACACTAGGATCTCTGAACTAAGGCTTTCTTCTTCACCTGTAATATAACCTATCAAGTCTTTGCTCATAAGATGAGCTTCCATCCTCATTGACCATGCTGGATAGTTCTCTCTATCCAACTTCTCTATCTGAAGAGAATCTCCCATCCTTTCTTCACTTGTGTATTGAATTCTTCAAACTTTATGAGTAATAGATGTACCTTCACTTCGAATGATACTCCTTTTGTCTTCCTTGATGTCGTATGGCCTCCTTCTCAAGCTTTGCTCTTAAGCTTTCACCTTTGAAACCTTCAAGTATTGATTTCTTTATAGCTGCAGCAGTCGGGGTCCTCCTTTCTTCAATTTTGATACTTCCTGCTCTCATACCACTGATGGAGAGTGTTAGCATGCTCAACGAGATGAAGGTACCATTGTACTATTGGCTGAAGATACCACAACTGCCATTTACTTGATGAATAGGTGCAAACATCGGGAATATATCGCTTGAATCCAAAGGAGGTATATTCTTGTAAGAAAATTGATCTTACACACCTCAAAGTCTTTGGATGTGTTTGCTTTGTTCACATTCCACAAGAAGTTAGAACAAAGATGGAACCAAGATCAGAAAAATGCATTTTCATCGGCTACTCGATGGAGCAAAAAAGATACAAGTGTTACAACCCTAGAACAAAGGAATTAAGAGTCTCGCGAGATGTGGTCTTTGATGAACTAAGACCATGGTATGAAGATAAAGGAAAGGAAAAGCTTCTTGAAGAACATTGTGATGATTATGTAGGAACAAATCAAAGAGAAGTTCAACATCAAGCCACAAAGCTTTCAGGTCCAGAGGCATCTACATCAAATGAAGAATCTTCAACATGGAGGGGGATTCATTCTTTGTCTCCAAATTCAGCTCATAGTAGAGCCGAAGAAGCAAGTGCTACTCCAAACAATGAGATAGATGCAAGTGAAGAAGAATATGAAGAGGTACTCACTCCGATGGTAAAGCGAATAGGTTAAAGAAGCAACTTTCGAAAGGCAATGAATGAAGATCTTCAAAGACAAGGTATACAACTCAAAGGTTGAGTTATGATAGTTTCATGGCGACACATTTTGCATACATGATGCAGGTTATCAAAGATAAAGGGCCTGAGACATATGAAGAAGCTTGCACACAAAAGGAATGGAAGCAAGCTATGAAAGAGGAGATCAAAGCTCTCAAAGATAATCACACATGGGAGCTAGTGCCAAAGAAAGAAGGTATGAAGATTGTTCCAAACAAATGGGTGTTTAAAGTAAAAAGGAATGTTGATGGTTCACTAGCTAGATATAAAGCTAGATTAGTTGCCAAAGGATTCAAACAAACACAAGGCATAGATTATGATGAACTTTCAGCCCTGTTGCAAAGATGGGAACTATCAGAACATTAATAGCAATTGGTGCTTCAAGGAGATGGCGATTATATCAACTCGACATAAAAAATGCTTTTCTTAATGGCGAACTACAAGAAGAGGTTATACATGAGCAACCGGTTGGATTGAAGATGAAAACCATCCAGACTTTGTTTGCAGGTTGAAGAAGGTAGTTTATGGCTTGAAGCAAGCACCAAGAGCATGGAATCAAAGATTGGTAGAATATCAAACTAAGTGTGGATACAACCCAAGTAGTGCAGATCCT
>MU261982.1:0-42500 GCA_020310875.1 Ceratopteris richardii
AAAGTATGTCAGAAACTGTCTTCTTGAATAGGCGATTTTGACATAGGTAACTTCTAAGAGTTATTTCTCACAGCACAAATGCCGTTTTGCTAAATGCTTTTAGCCATAGCTTCCTTACCTTCTAACTTAGATTTTGAATGCTCACTTATAAAAACTTTACATTGTGCACTAAGATCTAAGCAAAACATTGACACGAAAAGTGTGTGACTTTGAGAGATTTTTCTACAGACTTTACATACACATGTTCCTATTGATCATATGCACAGCATGAAAGGATTAGACCATGAAACTTTTACATAGCTTCACTAGCTTCTAGATTAGATGTGTACAAAAGGATTTCTGATCCACATGATCAGACTGAGAGAGCTCAGAGAAAAACTCGTCGCTAATTTTCTAAGAAGGACTCTCTTCACATCTATCTCTATAACCACTTGTCTTCTAATGACTCTCATATGTATTTCTTTACATCATTGGCTTATATACATATGATTCTAGACTTATCCCGCGTCTATTACATTACTCTTTATTATTCTAAGGATTATCTCTACTTAGATTACAAGAATTTCCACCTGTAACGTACATATGTATACAAACTTCACTTCTGAGATCTCTTCATTTTCTCAAGTGTCTTCTTCCACTTCAATCTGATCATGAGCTTGCTTAAGCTCTTTGTAATCACCAATTTGTGATTTGCTTGTTCCAACAGCTCCCCCTCAATCACTAATTGTGATTATTCCATTCTTCTTCACTCCTACCATCTCTTTGAATCTCTCTAGCTTAGGTCCATCCAAGCTTTTTGTAACATATCTGCAACTTGTTCTTTTGTTGGAGTATACATCACTTCAATCTCTTTGTCAAGTACCTTTTCCCTCAAGAAATGATACTGAATCTCTATATGCTTAGTTCTGGCATGAAAAACAGGTTTAGCTGTCAAATACAATGAACTCATATTGTCTCCAAAAATAATTGGAGTACTCTGGTCAGTTCCAAAACTCTTCAGCAAGGTCTTTAACCATATCACTTCTTTTGCAGCCTCTACCATTCCTTTATACTCGACTTCTGTGGATGACAAAGCAATTGTATGTTGCTTCTTTGAGCACCAAGAAACTAACTTATCTCCAATATAACAGAGATAGCCATGAGTAGACCTTCTATCATCTGAATCACCTGCCCAATCTGCATCACTAAACACTTTGATTCTTGTATGAGAAGTAAATCCATAATACAGACCTTCACTTAGGGTTCCTTTGATATATCTGAGTACCCTTTGAGCTGCAATCCAATGAGTCTTCTTTGGACAATGCATGAATTGTGATAACACACCTACTGCATATGATAGATCTGGCCTTGTCAAGGTAGCATAGATTAAACTACCTACCAAACTCTGATATTTCTTCATGTCATTAAACTCTTCACCTCCATACCTGCTCAATTTATGATTTACATCCAATGGTGTGCTTGAAGGTCTGCAATCCTCCATGTTGAATTTGACCAGAAGATTCTTTAAGTACCTTCTTGTGTAACATATACTCCATGTTGAGTATATACAATCTGCATTCCTAAGAAATAAGATAAGTTTCCCAAATCACTTATCTTAAACTCCTTCTCTATTTGTTTCTTAAGCTCATTGATTTCTTGAGCATCTGTACCTGTGACAATAATGTCATCAACATAAATACACATGTATATGTATCCATTTTCACTTGCCTTCACTAGCAAGCTACTATCTGCCTTTGATGCTTGAAATCCACATTCTTTTAAGAACTTAACAGCCTATAATTCCATGCTCCTGGGGCTTGCTTCAACCCATACAAACCTCTCTTGAGCTTACACACATAATCTGATCAATTGAATCCATGAAGCCTTCTGGTTGCTCCATATACACTTCATGTGCAATGTATCCATTCAAAAATGCATTCTTCACATCTAATTGTGATAACTTCCATCCTTTACAAGAACAATAGCAATCAATGATCTAATTGTAGACATTTTAGCAACAGGACTAAAGGTTTCATCATAATCTACCCCATAAGTTTGGGCATAACCTTTGACCACAAGTCTAGCCTTGTATCTAGACACCTTACCATCTGCAAACCTTTTTGTTTTATACACCCACTTACATCCAATGACCTTCTGATTCTTTGGTCTTGGCACCAACTCCCATGTTTCATTTTCAAGTAGAGCATCATACTCTTCTTGCATTGCCTTCTCCCAATTTTGTTTACCTTTAGCTTCTTCATATGTGACTCGATCCTCTTCTGACTTCACAATGTAAGCATAATCTTTTGTTGTTAAGAAAGATGTATCATAGCTATACCTGATAGGCTCTTTTCTTTCCCTTGAGGGTCTTCTAACCTCTACACTTCTTGAAGTCTCAGCCACATTTGATTATGGATCAAATCTTGGCCCATCTTCAACATTATCCTGCAATTAACTTTTACAATCAACATCATCAATATCTTCTTCATACACATTACTTTTGCCTTCCCTTTTCTTTGTATTTCTTCAACACCTGCATAATCATTTGTTGACCCATGTGCTTTGCTCATCAAATGTAACATCTTTGGTAACAAGAAATTGCTTTGTAGATGGACTCCACAATTTGTAACCCATCTGTCTATCATCATACCCAATAAACACATACTTCTCTACTTTGGGTTCTAACTTATGTCTCAAATGTGAAGGAACATAAGCATATGCTGAACATCCAAATACCTTACAATGATCAAGAGTAGGTTTCTTACCCCACCATGCTTCATAAGGAGTTCTTCCCTCCAATGCTTTACAAGGTAACCTATTCACAAGGTATGTTGCAGTGTTGATAGCTTCTACCCATAAATAATTTGGATAATTCTTTTCCTTCATCATTGCTCTTGCAAACTCTACAAGAGTTCTATTTCTTCTTTCTGCAATTCCATTTTGTTGAGGGGAGTACCTGCAAGTTACTTCTCTTTTTATACCTGCATTCCACAAATAATCATCAAACTCTTTAGAAAAATACTCTCCCCCTCCATCTGATCTCAACCTCTTGAGCTTTTGTCCTGTAATCCTTTCTGCATAAGCATGATAATGCTTGAATGTCTTGAAGACTTCTGATTTGTCCTTGATTACATATAAAGTAATCCATATGGTTGCATCATCAACAAACAACACATAATATCTGGATCTATTTATGCTATAGTCCCTTGAAGGACCCCACACCTCTGTATGAATCAATTCAAGCATATTTGAATACTTGTATCCTGATTTATTCTATGAACTTTTGTGTGCTTTACCTAATTTACAAGCTTCACACTTGTACACCATGTGTTGCCCTTCAATTTTCGGTAAACCTAGCACCACATCATTCCTTGACATTTCTTTTCTGGCTCTCTCATTGAAATGACCTAACCTTTTATGCCATAGGTCTAACTCAGACATCTTTTGACTTCCATAAGTAAACAAAGTGTGTCCCACATTACCTTGAACTTTGAGAGTAAACAACCTTCCTTCCTTTTTACCTGCAATGATGTTTCTATATCCCTGATTTGGATCTTGCACATAAACACCATCATTTGTGAATCTGACTTCACATCCCTTCTCCACAGTTTTCCCTACACTTATCAAGTTTTTAGGAATAGTAGGAACATAAAGTACCTTGCTCAAGAGTGTACTTCCACTCTTGGTCTTCACTGATCCAATGCTCTCCACTTTATGCTTGGTATTGTCACCTGTTTGTATTGTATGTCCATTCACCTTTGCTTCCATATCAGTCATCAAGGATATATTGCCACTCAGATGATTACTACATCTGAGTCAATATAAAACACCCTTTGGTTTTCTCCCTACTGCTTCATGAGTTGCATTCAAGATGAGAGTCATGTCATCCTTTTGATATGATGCATAATTATAATAATTGTTGTTGTAGGACTGAGGTTGAAAACTTCTTCCACCTCCTCTAACATATGATGTCCTACCACCTCTTCCTCTGAAGTTGCCTCTTTGATTTCTGCCTCCTCTACCTCTTTGATTAAAACTCTGACTATTGCTTCCACCATTTTGATTAGTATACAACAATCATTTGCCAAATGATTGGTTTTGCCACAAATCCAACAAGCTTTAGTATTATCTTTGTTCTTACGTCCTCTTCCTTTACCTCTGAAGTTCATCTTTCCTTTTGTAAAGTTAGCTTGACTTGAAGATCCTTCATGATCAGTTGACTACTTCCCTTTTCCATTCTTTTTCTTGTCCTTGGAATACATAGCTTGACTTGCACTCCTATCATTATCTCCCTTAATGTCCTGCTCAAAAGTTAGCATGTGTCTTAGCAATTGATTAAGATCAGGAATAAAGTGCTCAAGTGACAATTCTATGGACAATATGAAAGGCTTCCACTTTTCATCTCCTCTCAGACCTGTAAGTATTTTCCTTACCAACTTATCTTCTTCAATGTCTTCATCTATAGCTCCCAAGCTATCTGCAATATCCTTCATTCTTGCCACATAATCAGAAATTGATTGTGAACTCTTCTTCTTAAAGGTTGTAAACTCTGCCCATAATGAAGACTTCCTTGACTTGGTTGTATTTTGGAAATGCTCTTCCAAAGCATTCCACACATCTATTGAACTTTCCAATCCTCTGATATGAGGTAGAAGATAATCATTTACAACCATGTAAATGATGCTCCTAGCTTGAGCATCCTTTCTCATCTAGGTCTTCAAATCTGCAAGCTCTTCCCTAGTTGGAATACTAGGATCTGCAAACTCAGGCTTTTCTTCTTCTCCTGTAATGAATGCCATCAAATCTTTGCTCATGAGGTGTGCTTCCATCCTCATGGACCAAGCTGGATAGTTCTCCCTATCTAGCTTATCAATCTGCAAGCTTTCTCCCATCTTTTGATCTTTTGTATCTGCAATTACTATGATTTATGATAGTAAAGTGTATCTTTGATATAAAGCTTTGATCTTTATTAATCCTTTGAACTCGTACTTTTTACTTCTGCAGGTTATCTTCAAGAATTTGTCCTCGTCCACCTTCAATTAGAAGGAACTTCAATATCTGCAACAGTTGGTACTTCCAATGCCTTTACTTCACTTGTATTGCACCTTATGCTCTGATACCGCTGTTGGAGACCTTTTAATCTCCAAAGGCTTGATCTATACTGATCTAAGAGCACCTCTATATCAGTTACAGACCAAACTTTACACACATGTTAGTTTGATTTACCAAATCATTCATGAACAATTCTCTGAGTGAGAATTTTCCTTCTTCAAGAAGTCTGCTCCAAAGATTGACTTCATTACGTGCACATATCTTGAAATTTCTTCAATTTAATTATATACATACCTCCAAGCTACCTCTGCGCAATCATGTCAACCATTAGTCCTTCAAAAGAATCATTAAAACTTCAATTTGATCCTTAAGATAAAAAGTATGTCAAAAACTGTCTTCCTGAATAGGCGACTTTGACATAGGTAACTTCTAAGATTGATTTCTCACAGCACAGATCATGTTTTGCTAAATGCTTTTATACATAGCTTCCTTACCTTCTAACTTAGATTTTGAATGCTCAATTATAAAAAACTTTACACTGTGCACTCAGATCTAAGCAAAACATTGACACAAAAAGTGAGCGACTCTAAGAGATTTTTCTGCAGACTTTACATACACATGTTCCTATTGATCATACTCACAGCATGAAAGGAATTAGACCATGAAACTTTGAACATAGCTTCATTAGCTTCTAGATTAGATGTGTACAAAAGGATTTATGATCCACATGATTAGACTGAGAGGGCTCAGAGAAAAACTCGTCGCTAATTTTCTGAGAAGACTCTCTTCACATCTATCTCTATAACACTTGTCTTCTAATGACTCTCATATGTATTTCTTTACATCATTGTCGTATATACATATGATTCTAGACTTATCCCGTGTCTATTACATTACTCTTTATTATTCTAAGGATTATCTCTACTTAGATTACAAGAATTTCCACCTGTAATGTACATATGTATACAAACTTCACTTCAGAGATCTCTTCATTTTCTCAAGTGTCTTCTTCCACTTCAATCTGATCATGAGCTTGCTTCAAGCTCTTTCTAATCACCAATTTGTGATTGGTTTGTTCCAACAACTTGTACTTGTCCTAGACATAGAGAATATAACATATACACATTTAACGTGCATTAGAAAGAATCACTAAAAATTGTAATTTTTCTACACAAAATAAATCTAAGCTCATCAAACATAAAGATAGTGAAACTGGAACATTTCTCATTAATATGCATATATGAACTAATCGTCACAATGCACAATGACATGTCCATGCATGCAATATAGCTCGAACATAGAAACCCATAATCATAGTCTTACCATGAGCATAAGCATTTCTATAAACATGTATGTGGCCATGTCCATAACATTAATACTCTCAGGATAAAAAATTCAAAAGATTAACCATAATTTCTCGTATGATGTAATAATAACCCAAAATAAGAAAAAAATGGATGCAATCTTGTAATAATAATGGATGTAATCATAAACCTAAATAAGAAAAAATGATTTAGCATAACCATAGCCATAAACAATCAGAAATTATATAACTTCCACTATAATCATGACAATAGATAAAAAAAATAAACATAATCATAACCATAATAGTAACTGTTACTATCAACAATACCATAAACGTAGCCATACCCATAGTAAAGACCATCATCATAATCAAAATTAGACTACAAATCAAAGTAAGAAGGAAAACTATAAGGATAGTCATCATCAGAAACAGTAATCCACAACATACTTCATCATTATCTAGATCATCAAGTATTTATGCTAGACATACTCTCTATATAGAGTCCTCTAATGAGAGTCATTACTCATAGTATATGTAACATTTTATTGTGATCAAGTACTTTTTACAACGATAATCTTCTTTTCTTTGTTTGTAGAAGATATACTCTATATTGTGGGTGTCAAATTGATTTAACATTATAGCCATAGTTCTTGCCTAAAGTGAGTCAATTTATAATATGTCTTGAGTTATAAATTCTTTTAATGACTCATATCCGAATTCTTGTGATCTATATTTTGTTAGATATTTTCAATAATCTACCTTATATTGAAAAAGTTTAAAAACTCCAACGATAGTATCAAAGCTCATCTGAGACATTCAAGCACAATAACAAAGTTTTTCAAACATTAATGAAACGGTTGGATTGAGTTGAGAGGTGAATGAAATGGATGAGTAGAAGTTAAAGAAGAGATAAAAAATCAACTCTACATGACAAGGAGGTGCTTATAACATACAAATCTGATATAAAGGTAATAGTGGAACCTTATAACCATTTCATGGCATGAAAGGGGAGCTTGAGTGTCGCACAAAAGTGTAGGAAAGAAGGGTAGATGACTACAACACACAAATTCAAAAGCTATAGATCAAAATGTTCCAACCTTGAATGTTTATGGTTTGCAATTGTTTGATGCGAAAAGGCATACTCCCAAGAATAATCAAAACATGATGTGGCTAGCGAATAGTGGAAAAGAGACAAAGAGTGATGTTCATCCTTCCCCAACATATGAGAGACTCTATTATTGGGTATATTCAAGATTTAGAAACCTCTAAGAAGGCAGGAAATTTTTTACAAAGGTTGCATCAAACCTCAAACAAGAAAAATAACACTCAAATCACAAACAAAATTCAATAATATTACAAAAGTATATAGAAAACACATCAATGCCTACATATCGATGGTTTTGGAGATATGAGATGCTTTTGGTAGCATTGAATGTTATATATATGATGATAATTTTGTAGCACATACATTCAACAGAAAGAGAGAAAATTAAAAATGAAGGCATTAATATACTAGTCTATTTTAGAGACTCTCTTCTTGAATTAAAACAACTAATCACTCTTATGGTGACTAGAAAGCTCAAACCTAGAGGTAGCAAGGGAAAAGTGATGAAAGACAAAGTATTATACGGATAGAACTAAAGAGGAAGGTATGGAAGAGCTCATTCTTTAGGTTGTCCTCATTTGTTGTTTTTCATAGACCACCTCCCCCTCAGAAGAAGACGAAGATGAAAGTGTTAACCTCATCGTTCATCGATCTTGCTGTACCCGTGTAAAATTCCCCTCCTCCTCCTCTAGTGTCAAGCAGGATGATGAGCAGTGCATGGATAACCCCCCTCTACCTCCATCCTCTCCTCTAGTGAACCAAGAAGCTTCATCATCATCTTCAGCCCCACGCCCCCTCGACCTCTTTCTCCACCAGTAGATACAACTATGCAAGATGCTGCCCCTCCTTTCCCCATCACCTTCACCAATTAAAGAACCTACTTCATCCCCTCTACCTTCTCCCAAAGTGGTGGATAAAACTACAACACCCTCTTCCGATTGTGCACCACATAGCCCCTTTCCTCCCTCATCACCCTCATATTCCTTGCGTGATACACCTCCCATTGTCAAATCATCCTCCCCTTCTCCATGAGCCTCTCCTTGGAATTCCACACCCGTGCTTGTCGAAGATGCCCAAGAAGTACCAACAATACCCCTTCTTCTCATAGCACATAAATAGTATTGGAAATTAGGGGTGAATGATTAGTGTGGCATGAAGGAGTTTGGTAGGCTTCGTATCTACCTCCTCCATATGTAAGGCCTTATTGCCAAACCTATGGATCACTACCATCAACTAGCTGAACACTTCCAATAGCACTACACATGGCTTTAAACCCACAACCAGTAGCTTCAACAAGATCTTGAATAGTAGGTGTTCACCAATCAGTGGTTGGTGACACCTCATACCAAGAAGGCAAACAAACCTAGTTTTTTTTTTTTTTAAGAGTCAAAACATGAAGCTGAGAAGTACGAGAAGTAGGTCACCAACCTATAGGATGATAATGTCTGACACCTACTATGCATCCAAGAATTAGAGAGAGGGACTATGGTGCAAGCAACCATGATCAACAAGATGCGGTTTCACCTTCAAGAATAGGACAATGATTATGAGCTGTTGCAGTAGACTGCCAATGCCTTGAGACAGAGGAATGAGGAACTGTCTTGTTAGCAATAGGCTTGAATGATGTGTGTGTCACTCTCCTCCCATCCATATATACCCTCTTGTACTCTAAAAATAGAAATCCTCTGGAATAGTCTAGTGTGAACATGTGGCCATCATCCAACACTCATTCCCATTACTACTTTAGTACCTTAGGGTATCCCCCAAGCTTGGGTCCTTGGCTAGCTGCCCGTCCCTCACACAAATGGAGTGATCCCTATGGATCAATATCAGGATCCTTGTGGATCAATTTCCAACATTCTCTCCCCCTTCTAAAGATCATTTTCCTCAATGATCATTGAGGGAAAGTACTTGCGGACCAGATCTTCTGATTCCCAAGTAGAGTCTGTAAGTGGTAATCCTCTCTAGGCTACTAGATACTCTTGAATGATGTGACTCCTCAATTGCTTCTATCTCCGATCTAGTATCATGTCTAGAGAATGATTTTTGTTATCATTTTCTTGCAAAGAACCAATACCTTCTATCAGATTATCCTCCCTAGAGATGTACTTCTAAAGTTTACAGACATGAAACACTAGATTAACTCTGCGATTTGGAGGAAGCTCTTGTTGGTATGCAACGTCACTTAGCTTTTTAAATATCTTCCAAAGTCCACAAAATCTTGGTGAAGGCTTACTACACTTCCCCATGGAGAGTGAAGTAGATCTAGCTCGTAAGTAAAGAAAGAATCTGTCTCCTTCCTCAAAGGATCTAGGAGATCCCTTCCTATCAACATACTCTTTAGCCCTATCAATGGCTTGCTGCATCTTGACTTTAACTATTTCTGAATTTGATTGGATGATCGCTTAAAACTACAAAGCACTAGGACATTTCTTTTGGATGCTTATGGTACTGGGAGCTATTGATATATTTAGGTAGTGATGTGTGTGAACACTGTAGGACCACCGGGGCACTTTTTTCCCTCTTTAAGAGATTTTTTTCCTCTGACTTGTATATACGCCTATTGCTCTAAAGGGCTACTTATCTTTGTATATTCTCTAGTAATACATTCAGTGTGTGTTGTGCTCCAAGCTTCTTCTCCTTCCTTGTGTTGTTTGTGTGCTTCTACAGATGTCTATCTCCAGAAATCGGTATTAGAGTAGGTCATCGCTTCATCTAGGGTGTCGTCCACACTCCTCCGGTTGCACTCTCAGAATCACATGAATTTTGGTGAGCATAGTCAGCATGTTTTCAAGATCAAAACAATTTCGTTTTATGGTGCCGAAATCACGATCTGAGCTCGTTTCAGCCTCCGAACATACTATTACAGCGCTTGTGTAGGCTATTTCGTCTTTTTGTGCCAAAGGTATATACCAGTTTTTGTTTCCCAGTATAAGTGTCTCAAATTTTGCGACAGGTCTAGCAAAATTCATCTAGGCAGTTCCGTTCAACTTTTGAGATACAACCAGTTTTTTGCATCAAGGTATTTTAGTCACCGGTCATGGCTGAAAGCAATGATGTATTCCGTATGTTGGCTGTTGAGGATAAGTTGGATGGTACTAAGTACCCATTATGGGCTTATATGATGTGACATGTATTGGTTGCAAAAGGACTGTGGAACATTGTCTAGGGTGTTGAAAAACATCCTATCACACCTACAACTATTACAACTGCAAGTACTGAAGCTGATGCAGAAGGTGTTGAAGATGATGATATTCAGCATATGCCTATTCGTGCTGCGGTTTATGTAGCACCTACTGCAGAGTAGTTCCTTGGGATGGTGGAGATGCTCAGGCACATGCATTGATAGCTTTGTCTATCGAACGTGCCATTATTCCTCACATTCTCTCTTGCAGAACAGCTAAGGATGCTTGGGATACACTTAGCACATTATACCAAGCTAGGAATGATGCTCGTGTTGCTTACTTCTGAAAATAGTTGGAGAGTGAGCACATGAATGAAGGTGATTCTATGGAGAGATTTCTAACAAAGATCAAAGACTTGAAGGAACAATTGATTTCTGTTGATGAGGTTATACCAGATAGCTCACTTGTGTAGACCGTTCTGAATGGTATTCCTGATTCATATCAGAGTTTTGCTTCTACTCTTCAGTTGATGATGAAAGACAATCCAAATGCCTTGTCTTTTGAGGAGTTAGTCTTTGTTTTGATGCAAGAGGATCAGACTCAGATGTTTGGTACTTTGATAGTGGGGCGAACAAACATATTACCTCGCAGTGTAATTTTTTCTCTTCACTTGAGCCTGCCCCTACAGGGAATACTGTTATATGCGCCAAAAACTCCTCTTATCCTGTTATGGGAGTTGGTAAGATCATTTTGACTATTGCTGATGGTAGTTCTTTCACTTTGCAGATGCTTTGTTTGTGCCAGGGATCAAGAAAAATATGTTATCAGTTTTTGCATTAGCCAAGATTGGCTTGGTTGTGAAATTTGTTGATGACAAATGCACAGTTCATGATCTGTCAAATGGCGATGTGATTATTGCTTCTATCATTTTATGTCGTGGGCTATATAAGCTCATAGACTATGAAAGATCTGTAAATGATTTGGCATGTGCAGTACATGATTCTCAGGCTATGTCAGATGCAAAGCTTTGGCATGCACACTTTGGTCATGTGAATTTTGCTAGTTTGCTATGCCTGCAGAAATCTGAAATGGTGTCCTCTTTGCCCAAACTCAAGGCACCTGGAAAACATGTGTGTGAAGGCTGTATTTTGGACAAAATGCAGCATTCGTCCTTTCCAAAAGATGGTTCAGCTCGGGGTACTGAGAAATTGCAACTTGTACATAGTGATGTCTGTGGTCCTATGCAAACACCTTCTTTTGGGAATTATCTTTACTTCGTGACTTTCATCGATCATTTTTCTAGGCATGCATGGGTACATCCATTGAAGGCAAAGTCCGAAGTGTTCATGCGCTTCAAACAATTTTTGGTTTTGGCTGAAAATCTGTCAGTAGGTAAAATGGGCACCCTCTGTTTTGATCGAGTGGGGGAATATATGTCTTCTGATTTTAATGCATTTCTTGTTGAACTTGGGATAAAACACCAGTGTACAGTGTCATATACACCTCAATAGAATGGAGTTGTTGAACGAAAGAACAGGTCACTCATGAAGATGGCGAGGTGTGTGGTGAAGAGTTAAGCTTTACCACATAGTTTCTAGCTTGAGGTTGTCATGTGTGCAGCATATGTACTTAACAGGTGTCCCACTAAAGTGCTGTGGTCTATCACTCCATATGAGGCTTGGCATGATCACAAGCCATCTGTTGCTCATCTGCATGTTTTTGGTTGTTTGGCATATGCATTAGTGCCTTAACAACATTGCAGAAAATTGGATGATAAAGCAGTAAAATGTATTTTTGTTGGGTATATTCTGAAAGTAAAGGCTATCGTCT
The DNA here is from genome assembly GCA_020310875.1 of Ceratopteris richardii. Taxonomy (NCBI): domain Eukaryota; kingdom Viridiplantae; phylum Streptophyta; class Polypodiopsida; order Polypodiales; family Pteridaceae; genus Ceratopteris; species Ceratopteris richardii. The sequence goes on from MU261982.1 coordinate 12,398, forward strand.
CTATCGTCCACATACTAAATGCATTCTGGTTAGCCGTGATGTTGTTTTTGTGGAAGATGCTATTAAGCCATTGCTTTCATGTACTAGGGAGACATCTATTAGCTCCAAAGACCTGTATGATACTTTGCTACCTCTTCTTATAGGTGGACAGTCTAGTGGTGGTCCTAATGAGGCAAATTCTTAGCCTTTGCAGGTTTCATGTGATGTTATAGATCATTCCATTTCTAATGCAGATTTACATGATGCACTAGTTGATGAGAGAGTTGATATTGAGCAGGCAAAAACTATGCCAAAATGGCTGGTGCAGACTTTGTGTGATAGCAAATTAGATGCACCTTTGTCATAACATACTCATTCAGTCTCTCATAGTGCCTCTTTTGCATCAGATTGCTATGCTATGGCTGCATCTAGTCTCTGTGATGAGAATGAGCTTGTTTCGTTTGATGAAGCACAAAATTCAAAAATTTGATGGCTGCTATGCAATCTGAATATGATGTTATAATGAAGAATGGTACTTGGTCTTTATGTGACTTGCCTCCTGGCAAGAAGGCCATTGGGACTAAGTGGGTATACAAGCTGAAGTGTAAGCCTGATGGTACAGTTGACAGGTATAAGGCTAGACTTGTTGCAAAGGGTTATGTGCAAGAAAGAGGCATTGATTTTGATGAGACCTTTGCACCTACTTGCGGAATGAGTATTGTTCATAGCATCTATGCACTTGCAGATCATCATGGTTGGAATGTACATCAGTTGGACATTAAAACAACATTTCTGAATGGTGACTTGCATGAAGAAGTGTATGTTTTTCAGCCCCATGGCTTTGTGCGAAAGGGCATCAAAACCAGGTGTGCAGGTTAAAGAAGGCACTATATGGTTTAAAGCAAGCACCACGTGCTTGGTATGAGAAGATACATGCCTATCTGATTGCACATGGTTTTGAGAACAGTCCAACTAAAAGCGCCTTATATGTTAAGCGTGTTAATGATGTACTCCTAATCATTGTGGTTTATGTTGATGACATGTTGCTCACTGGTCCTCATGAGAGGCATATTGCTGATTTTAAGGCTGATTTGCATGCCTCATTTGAGATGTCAAAATTGGGGCATTTGCATCACTATTTGGGCATTTAGTTTATGCACGTTGATGGTGGAATGGCTTTGTGTCAAATGAAATATATTGACACATTATTGTAGCATTTTGGCCTTGAAGACTATAAACCTATTGCCACTCCTATGGAAATAGGTTTACGACTGAGTCTTCATGATGCTGGAGATGCATCCGATGTTGTACTCTATCAGTAGGCTGTTGGATGCTTGATTTATTTATGCATTACTCAGCCGGATATTCAGTTTTCTATCTCATAGATGAGCAGGTTTATGCATTGCCGAGGAGTCAAGCATTGGCAGGCGGTTGAGCGCATCTTTCTCTACTTGAGTGGTACAAGGCTACTTGGTTTGTTTTATCCCAAGGGGGATCACTACCGCCAGATTTGCATGCTTTTTCTGGCTCTAATTGGGCTGGTTGCTATGACACTCGTGTGTCCACTAGTGGCTTTTGCTTCATGCTTGGTAGCTCATGTATATCTTTGTTGGCAAGAAGCAGCCTACTGTGACCACTTCCAATTGTGAGGATGAGTATAGGGCAGCTTTCACAGCGATTGTTGAGTGTGTGTGGCTCAGATGCCTTATGGCTGATTTGGGTGTTGGTCAATCTTCTGCCACCACCATCTTCACTGACCGTCAGAGCGCATTGGCAGTTGCGAGGAACCCTGTGTTCCATGCTCGCACTAAGCACATTGAGGTGCATTATCATTATGTCAAGGAGAGGTTCTCTTTTGGGGAGATCAACTTGGCATATGTGCCCACAGAGGAGAACATTGTAGACCCTTTCACAAAGGCTCTGCCTAGGGAGAAGTTTGAAGTTTTCCGCAAAGTTTTGGGCTTACTTCCTTTTGTGGAGTGATTTCCACATAGCTTGGCACTTCCTTATACATGAGTGCCAGCTCCTTGTTCACCGCATCACTCCCACGGGGGATTTGTTGATATATTTAGGTAGTGACATGTGTGAAGAATCTAGGACCGCTAGGTCACTTTTTCCCTCTTTAAGAGGTTTTTTTTCCCCCGGCTTGTATATACGCCTATTGCCCTAAAGGGCTACTTATCTTTGTACATTCTCTAGTAATACATTCATTATTGTGTGTTGTGCTCCAAGCTTCTTCTCCTTCCTTGTGTTGTTTGCATGCTTCCACAGACGTATATCTCCAATTAGAGCATTGGGAGTCATGCCATAGTTCATCTCAAAAGGAGACATAGTTGTCACCTTGTGAGGCATATTGTTATAAGAAAACTCAACTAGTAGCAAATAACTATCCCAATTTGTCTGTCTCGCAGACACATATGCCCTCAACATGTCCTCTAAAATTTTGTTGACCCTCTCAGTTTGGCCATTTGTCTGAGGATGATCACCACAGCTCATTTTTAATGAAACCTTCACTTTGTCAAATACAGACTTCCAAAAGTGTCCTATAAATCTCTCATCCCTATTTGAAACTATGGATGTTGATTTTTTGTGCAAGAGATATGTGCAAAACCCTACTCATTGGTCCGCATACTGTTCGAGCCTGAAAATGTCAGTGATCATCTCTAACTTGCTAAACATCATTCTTTGAGAATGGGGAAAGAAACCTCCCAAAGAGGGAGAATGTGCCCCGGTCCTAGTGTGTTCACACACATCACTACCTAAATATATCAACAAAGCCCCCTTGGGAGTGATGCAGTGAACAAGGAGTTGGCACTAATGTATAAGGAAGTGCCAAGCTATATGGAATCAATCCACAAAAGGAAGTAAGCCCAAAGCTTTGTGGAAAGCTTCAAACTTCTCCCAAGGCAGAGCCTTTGTGAAAAGGTCTACAATGTTCTCTTGCATGGGCATATATGCCAAACTGATCTCTCCAATGGAGAACCTATCCCTCACATAATGATAGTGCATCTCAATGTGCTTAATATGAGCATGGAACACAGGGTTGCTCACAACTGCCAATGTGCTCTAACAGTCAGTAAAGATGGTGGTGGCAGAAGACTAACGAAAACCCAAATGAGCCATAAGGCGTTTGATCCACACACACTGAACAATCCCTTTGCAAGTTGCCCTATACTAATCCTCACAACTAGAACTAGGCATAGTAGGCTGCTTCTTGCTCAATCAAGATATGCTTGAGCTACCAAGCATGAAGCAAAAACCACTAGTGGACACATGAGTGTCATAGCAACCAGCCCATTCAGAGTCAGAAAAAAACATGTAAATTTGGTTTTAGTGATCCCCCTTGTGATAAAACAATCCAAGTAGTCAAGTGTCAATCAAGTAGTGAAAGATGTGCTTAACCACCTACCAATACTTGACACCTAGACAATGCATAAACCTGCTCATATATAAGATAAAAAAATGAATATCTGGCCAAGTAATGCATACGAAAATCAAGCATCCAATAGCCCATTGATAGAGAATCACATCAAATGCATCTCGAGCATCATGAAGAATCAAGCGCAAACCTGTCTCCATAGGAGTGGAAATAGGTTTGTAGTCTTCAAGGCCAAAATGCTGCAATATTGTGCCAATATATTTCATTTGACACAAAGATATTCTCCTATCAATTTTCCTAAACTGAATGCCCAAATAATGATGTAAATGCCCCAAATCTAACATCTCAAATTAGGCATGGTAATCAGCCTTAAAATCAGCAATATGTTTCTAATGAGGACCGGTGAGTAGCATGTCATCAACATAGATAACAAGGATTAGAAGCACATCATTTGCATGCTTAACATATAAGGTTCTCTTAGTTGGATTGTTCTCAAAACCATGTGCAATTAGATAGGCATGTATCCTTTCATACCAAGCATGTGGTGCTTGTTTCAAGCCATGCCTTTTTCAACCTGCACACTTTGTTTTCATGCCCTTTCTGCACAAAGCCACGAGGCTGAAAAGCATACACTTCTTCATGCAAGTCACCACTCAGAAATGTAGTTTTAGTGTCCAACTAATCTACACTCCTCATCAAAATCAATGCCTCTTTCCTAAGCATAATCCTTTGCAACAAGCCTAGTCTTATACCTCTCATTGTTCCATCAGGCTTATGCTTCAGCTTGTATACCCACTTAGTGCCAATGGCCTTCTTGCTAGGAGGCAAGTCACATAAAGATGACGTACCATTCTTCATTATAGCAGCATATTCAGATTGCATAGCAACCATCCAATTTTCTAAACTTTATGCTTCATCAAATGAAACAGACTCATTCTCATTACAGAGACTAGAGGCAGCCATAGCATAGCAATATGATGCAAAAGAAGCACTATGAGAGCTTGAAGGAGTACAATATGACAGAGGTGCATCTAGTTTGCTATCTCGCAAAGTTTGCACTAGCCATTCAGGCATAGTTTTTGCCTCCCCTATATCAGCTCTCTCATCAACAAGTGCATCATGTAAATCTTCATAAAAAATGGAATGATCTGCATCATCACATCAAACCTTTAAATGCTGAAAAGTTACCTCATTTGGACCAACACTAGATTGTCCACGTCTAAAAAGAGGTAGGAAGGTGTCATACATGTCTTTGGAGCTAACTGATGTCTCCTTAGTACATGAAAGTAATAGTTGAATAGCAGCTTCCACAAAAACAACATCATGGCTATCCAAAACACGTTTATCTTGTGGATGATACAAAGGATAGCATTTGATTTCATAACTGTACCTAACAAAAATACATTTCACTACTTTAGCATCCAATTTCCTGAGTTGTTATTTAGGCACTAATGCATATGCTAGACAACAAGGAACATACAAGTGAGCAGCAGATGGCTTGTGACCATGCCAAGCCTCATATGGAGTCATAGACTCCAATGCTTTAGTGGGACACCTTTTAAGTACATATGTTGCACACATAATAGCCTAAAGCCAAAAACTATGTGGTTAAGCCTCACTCTTGGCCATACACCTCGCCATCTCCATGAGTGACTTGTTCTTTCATTTAGAAACTCCATTTTGTTGAGTTGTATACGACACTCTACGTGATATTTTATCCCATGTTCAGCCAGAAATGCATTAAAATCATAAGACATATATTCCTCTTGATTAGAATGGAGGGTGCTCATTTTACATGTTGATAGATTCTCAGCCAAAACCAAAAGTTGTTTGAAGCACATAAACACTTTGGACTTTTCTTTCAATGGATATACCCATGCGTGCCTCGAAAAATCATCCATGAAAGTCACAAAGTAAAGATAGTTTCCAAAAGAGGGTGTCTACATAGGACCATTACCATTACCATGAACAAGCTGCAATTTCTAAATAGCTTGAATTGAACTATCTTTTGGAAACGAGGAATGCATCGGTGCTCATCTAATTCTCTAAGTGTTTCCAACCGAAATACCAATGACTCTTCGGGTAGAAACTTCTGAGAAATTGCTACTCTTAAACTTGGTATTACAATTTCCATCGGGGCTATTGCTTCTAGTCCATAGGCTAATTTGAATGGTCTCAAGCCGGTGGTTACCTTATATGTTGTGCGATAGGCCCATAAGACTGCAGGTAGCAACTGATCCCATCTTTCCGGTGTTTCTCTAGTCAATTTCTGAAGCATGTTCAGCAAGGATTTGTTGGTACTTTCTGCCAATCCATTTGCACGAGGATAATATGGTGAGCTGAATTTATGACTGATCTGGAACGACTGTGTTAATGCTTTCATCAAATTGTTCATAAAATGGGTACCTTGATCTGAAACAAGCTCTAGTGGCAATCCAAATCTTGGAAAGACATCTGATAATAGACATTTTGCTACTTCAACTGCTGTAGCCAAACATAAAGGCCATGCTTCTGCCCACCTGGTTGCGTAGTCTGTGCAAGTCAATATATACCGGTTATTACTGAATACCGCGGGAGGTGTGATTGGACCAATAAAATCTAGACCCCACTTCTGAAATGGTTCTAAAGGAAGTACTGGATGAAGTGGAAAGTAATGGCGTTGTAGTGGTTGTCCAGTTCTTTGACAGCTATCACAAGTTTTGATAAATTCCAATACATCTCTGTACATAGTTGGCCACCAAAGTCCACTTTGCAGAATTTTTCGGTGAGTAAGATTTGCTGCAAAATGTCCTCCTGTTGGACTTGAGTGAGCTAGATTGATGACTGAATTTACTTCATGTGTAGGGATACATCGGAGTAAGGTTCCTGTATGATCTGCATAATAAAGTTCTCCAGCAACTAACCGGAATCTTCGACTAAAAACTGCAATTTTTCGGCGTGTAGCTGTAGGGACTTCAGAAGGTAGACATCCATCCGAAAGGAAGGTCAATAACTGATCATAATACGTAGTTGGTACTGGTTGGTTCGACAATTCCTCAGTAGTTGGTTCTGAAGTATAGATGGCTGGCGTTGTATCATTTATGCCAACCGGAGGTTCACCTGAATCTAAGCGTGACAAAAAGTCTGCTAAAGCATGTGAACTACCTGGCCGATGAATGACATCATAGTCGAATTCCTGCAATAGTAGGACCCATCGTGCTAGGCGACCACCTATATGTTGCTGTCAAACCAAGTAAACAAGTGCAGCGTGATCGACATGAAATGTAAATTTTCGGCCCAGCAAGTAATGTCTGAATTTTTTTACCGAATACACTAGTCCTAAGCATTCCCTCTCTGTTACCGAGTAGTTCTTCTCTGCAGGTGCTAATCTTCTGCTAGCATAGTATACTGGTCTAAACCATTTATCCGTTTGTTGCATCAGTACACTTCCTATTGCTATATCAGATGCATCAACGAATACATGAAATGGGTGATCCCAATCTGGTGGCTGTAAAATGGGAACCTGTGTTAATAACTGTTTCAGTCGATCAAATGCTACCTGACATTCCTGAGTCCATTCGAATTGCCGTGGAGTCTTGGAAATTAATTTGTTCAGTGGTATTGCCACATGAGCAAGCCACCGTAAATGTCTTCCATGCCATCTCACTTGACCCATAAACCGCATTACTTCTTTAGGTGTATTAGGCACCGGAGCTTCTAATACTACTGAAATTTTATCAGGATCGACTTGAATACCCTGTCCTGATATGATGTGACCAAGTAACTTACCACATGAAACCGCAAACACAGATTTGTTTGGGTTTAAACACAATCTATATTCTCTACATTTCTGAAAGCAACATCTTAAATGTACCAGATGTGCAATCATCTTACCAAAAATTGAAAAATCGTCAAGGTATACTTGCATAAATGAGGTGAGATAAGGAGAAAATATCTCCTGCATACATCTTTGAAATGTGCTTGGTGCATTCCTCAATCCAAACCACATTACTGTACAAGCAAAGACACCCCAATTTGTAATAAATGCAGTTTTTGGTATATCCTCTTCAGCCATTCTTACTTGGTTATATCCACTGTATCCATCTAGAAATGAATACATCTCATGACCTGCTACTTTGTCAAGCATAGTATCCAAAAAGGGAATCGGAAAAGGGTCCGGTACTGTTGCAGTATTTAATTTCCGATAGTCTACGCAGATTCTCAATTGCTTGTTTTTCTTCGGTACAATCACAATCGGTGAAATCCATTCCGCATGTTCTATTGGTACTATGAATCCAACTTTTAATAACCTATCAAGTTCAGCCTTTACCTGTGATGCATAATGTGGGTTCATCCGGTAGCTGGTTTGCTTTATCGGTTTCGCTTCTGGTTTTAGCATAACTCTGTGTTGATAAATACGAGGATCCAAGCCCTTCATGTCTTTGTAATCCCATGCAAAGACGTCAGTAAATTCTTGGAGTAACTGAATTAAATCTGCTTGAAATGCTTCCGGTAAGTTTTGCTTTATCTTTACAGGACGAGGGTGATCTTCATCTCCAAGGTTATAAGTAATTAACTGGTCTTCTGGAACATAAAATTGTTGATATTTCTCTGTATTAGCTGATGGTTCGAGAAGTTGTTGTAGTTCATTATCGTGAATCGAAATGGTATATTCCTCCTTAGTTTCTTCGGCAATGGGTATTACTGTACATACTGAAGCATTCCAGGTATCTACAACAGACTGTAGATCAATAGTTCCTAATGTCATTAAATCAACATTATTCTTCAGAAATTCTTCTTCTTCATCATCAGACAACCCATCTAACATATGGACTGGTTCGGCAAAATATGGTCGAGCATGTAACTCATAGGGTTGTATCGCATCTAACTTTACAACACATTTGCGATTTTTATCTTTGAACGTAAGTTCCTGGGCTGACCAGTCTTGAATTACCTTGGCTTGTTTCAACCAAGGACGGCCAAAAAGTAGATTGTAATCTAGGGTGGATTCCGGCAAATCTAGAACAACGAAGGTCATCTTGAATGTTGTGTCTTGCAAAGTTATGGGTATATCTCGGACAAGTCCTACTGGATGGACCCTAGATTGATCAGCCATCCTAACAAAGAATTGAACTGGTTCTATCTTAGTCCATCCCAACTTCTTACAAAGTGACGCAGTGACAATATTCACGCCAGACCCCCCATCAATTAAAACTTGTGTGATTTGATGTTTATTAAACCATACCGTAATCAGAGGAACTGAGTGATCTACCGTAGAGTCTGGCTCTGGTTGTACTGTTGCGGTAGCCGGAATGCAAGCAGATTTTGTAGTAATCTGCTGTTGAAATTGTTGGCGTATTCCTGGTACTAATGCCAATAATTGCCCGAAAGGCAGTGTGATGGATGCTTTTGACAATATATCCCATGCTGGTTGCAATTGATTTGTATCTTCCTTAACTGTTGAAGATGAAGCTTTGTCTGAAGATGGTAATTCTGCTGCAGATGATGTACCTGCTTCTGTATTGTCAGCACGGGCTTGTGTTGTATCCGGGGACTGGATTACTGGAGTAGGTTATGGAAAAACAGGTGGTTCTTCGGTAGTCCATTGACTAGCTTTATTATACATTCTGTGTTGTTCACGTATCCCTGGTTCAAATAATTCTGCTATCGGTTGCAATTGTTTACCGGAACGAGTTTGAACTGCTGCTGCCTGTGTCTCTACAGGTGTGATTGTTACCACATTGGCCATTGGATTTTGACGTTCCTTTTTCCTTTGGTCATATTCCGCTGCATCTTTGCAATATCTTCTAATGTGTCCGAATTCACCACAAAAATGACAGCGTGGTGGTGGTAAATTGGGGTTTTCCGGTGGTGGTCCGTTCTGCCATCGGTTGGCATTATAATTGTTGTTCCTTTGTCCTCGGTAGTTCCGATATCCCTGTGGTTGATTGTTTCTCAGTTGCGGAGGTACATAGTGATTTGCTGCCTGCCCATGTTCTTGAATAACAACATTGACTGTTGCTGTTCCCTGTATTCTAGCATTGTAGATACAATTTCCGGTGGAGTGTCCGGCAGTGTTGCAGATCGCGCAGAATGTTTGATTTAGTGCACAGTTAGCACTTGTATGTCCTGAATTTTTTGCACGTGGTGCAATATACTTGCTTAGTTATATCTTCAGCCACATGTTTGTTTGTTTTTATCCATTCCAAATCCTCTGAAAATCCACCAACTTTGTTTTCCAGCTGAAGGGTCATTGCGATCACTGCATCGAGGGTCATGGCTCCTACACATCTTATAATCATGATTTTCCTAAGTTGAGGAAGTAAGCCATTGATAAACCACTGTGTAATAACATCATCTGGTAAATTAGCATGAGCCTGGGGTAACTGTCTTAAATGTGTTCTGAAAAGGGTAGCATACTCTTGTACAGTTTGATTTGGTTTCTGTCTGTTGTTCTGTAAATACTCAAAGATCTCTACAGGATTCTTTTTCAGCCTGAATCGTTGCAAAAAAGCGTCTCGTACTGCTTCATAAGTACCAAAATGATTAATATCGTATTCAGTAAGCCATCTTGCTGCTTCATTCACAAGTGTAGATTGAAAAACAAATGCTTTGTATGCCGGGTCCGGTGGATGGTTGAGGACAGCGTAACTGATTTCAAAGGTGCGTACGTGAGCATCTGGATCATCTCCTGGAAATCCACTAAACTTTGTGTATGTTACTCCCGTTGGAGCCGATCTAGGTTGACCTAACTGTCGTTGCGGTTGTTCGTTCATCGTGAGTGTATTATACCCTCCTTCTGTATTTTTGTTTTGAGTTTCTGAACTTTCGGAATTTGTTTCACCAAATGGCACACTTTCTGGTGCAATTAGCTTACTTACTATATTGCGAGTTTCTGTTTCAAATAATATTCCTTCCTCCTTGATATCCAGATTAGGAGGACTTGCTTCCAAACGTTGTAGTTGAGCGAAAGATTCAGCCGAAACTGCTGAATCGTCACCGAAAAACTGTGATTTTCTCACCGAAATTCCACTGGAAGGATTCGAAATTGTGACTGGATACGGTGTTGATTCGCCTGTGTTAATTTCCTTCCCTAAAGTGTTTCTAATCGTATCTGAATCTATTCCGAAAACTTTTAGACTAGATTCCAACTGCGTCTTGGTAGGTTCCAAAATTGCTGTATTTTTGACAGTCTGCACCGTAGTGATACCAGACAGTTCTAGAGATGTACTACGTTCTACCGTGATTTCACCGGAATCAGTTTTATCGTTCGTCACTTTTTCGACAACTGGATCAGGTCTAATTGCACTAGTACCTCCCAAATTTGTTCTTAATACCCCTAACTGGTGATTCTTGGGATACTTTTCACCTGATCGAGTAATCGGCATGTAGCATTTCCGTACTGATCATATAATATTACGAACAGAACAGTCTTGCAACAATCTAATTCTGTTGCTACTGTCCTTCCAACAAAATTTAATTCGAACAAAATACCAGGCAATCTTAATGCCACTTCCCTAGCAGGATCGCCAATGTTAAACGATAATACCTTCTATCCAACTTTCGGAAGAGTATTATCGGGTCCTCGGGTTCTTGGGAGTGGTAGGGGTCTGTTAGACAGAGGCCCTGTACTATTTTCCCAATTTTTCACACACTCATAAATACTCCATCACGTCTTAGCACAGTGGTTGATTCTGACTACTGACAACTATTCGGCATACTGAATATTAGGACTTCTGGACTGAATCTGCTATAGTAAGGGAGCAGAGGTCCTGTTCTGACTTATAACTAATAGAATACTCAATTTTCATTAATTGAATACTACTCAATATGCTGATTCCAAGTGACAGGTAGGTACACTGAACAATAATACACAGACAACTATAATCAAGATTACGCCAAACTTATCGTATACCGCCTTAGTCACAAGTTCCTACCACAATTGACAAACTTACCAATGCTTCTGTTCACGTACAAATCTTTACCGATACAAGTTCTTCCTTAAGATAGGAATTCTCAGTGAACACATATTATTGTATCGAATCTGGTCACTTAACCGAAAAGATACTAAACGCAAATGATTAACTTCAACCTTACACAGTCTTTCGCGGGATGACAAACCCACTATTTCCTGACGGAAAAGATCCAGAACCGTATATAACTAATCATCAAACAGACGCACAACACAAGACTACCGAATGGAAATCGGCACGACGAGGAGAATAGCAGAATAGTTAGATGCGAATAGAATAGAACAGAACTCAATATGCTCATCAATACCTCATACATATTCTCAAATATGATGCTCGCAATTTCCCAAATTGGATCAATATAACAGACAGACCAAACACAATACTATACTTGCAAATTCCAAACACCTCGGTTCGAGACGTGATCAACTCACTCACTACAATGCCCAACAGAACAGAGGCTCTTTCCGAAAACTATTGATCTTTACCGCTTTCCTTTGTGCGCTTTAAATAGAAGTCTGCTACAATGTTTTCGCGAATCCACTTTTTACGGCACCTGTCCGGGTTCATCCGTCCTGGTTCGGCGCCCCTCTAACAAGTATCAAAAAGGAATCCTTTCTTCCCATCAAGCCTCTAGTTTTGCATAGTGCTAAAAACCTTCTAATATGCTCCTTGGGATCTTCCTGAGCTAAGCCTTTGAAAGAAGGAAATTTTATATTTAATCTTGATAGTAGGATTTCCAAGTCTACCTGACCTACCATGCTCTTTACTAATGAAGTTGACGAAAGTGGATTGGAGGATCTTCTAACAGCCTTCCTTCTTGTTTGCTTATAGGTGACCCTCAATGTTTGGGACCAGGTTGCGGACATGGGCTGTTCGTAGTCCTCTTAGTATGAGATAATTGATAAGAATATTTACCTCTTAGCTCAATGAAGTAGCACTGTAGTATTGTCGACACTTGACCTCTTCTACACTTTGCACTTGGTTTCTCCTATGCTCAAATCTCCTTGGAGTCCCATCAAGCGTGCCAAATTTTGTTGGGGGATTATTGGACAAGAAGGGATTTGAGTGTTTGTAGGAGAAAAGGGAAAGACAAGAAGAAAGATACACACTGGAAACCTCTGTGGATTGATTATAAGAAGACAAATACAATGGTAATGCACAATACAATCCAATGCTTCTGTATCAAATCCCACTGACTGCTCAATCACAAAATACCAAATACCCAAGGGTCTTATTGTTGTCGGCCTTCTCTGCACCAGGCCTCCACCTTCTCCAAGCCTGCACTTGTGCACACCTTGCACCAAGCTTCCAATAAGGGGGAGGGATGGACACCTTCTGCCGGCACGCACAGAGCTTCAATAAGACCTTGGGATCGTTGGGGTGAATAGCTTAACACTTCTCTGCACACTTCTCAGTCACTCTTCATGCACACCTTGCACTTCACTACTCTGCGTCGCACACTGTGTGTCTCTTGCACTTCTCTCTCTTGCCTAGCTTAGACGATGCTCCCTTGCTTAGTCTTGCTTAGTCCTCCAAGAATAGTCCTTGCCTTCATTTGAGTGTCGATTCACGTACACTCCTAACTACAAGAGTATCTTGGTGCTCAGTTTGATGTCCCAAGATTGTCTCCAAAAGTGGACAGCCAACGAATCCCTATTTTGTCCTGTAGTGACTTTAGACTCAAACAAAAAATTTAATTGGGGGGCCATACTTTCACTTCTGCGTACGCTGCCGCTTCACATATCTTCACATTTTTCCATTTAATTCCTCACTTGTCTACCTAAGAGAGGGTTCACCTGAACCTTCCAAAACACTTTAAAAACACTTTGAACCTTAGGCAAATTACAGAAATACCTCTGCAACCTGCAACCCACTTTCTGTAATTTTACCCTTTGTGAACAATTATTTGTGCACTACCTGTGCACCTTGACACCTGCACTTCAAACCTTTGACTTTGCCCAAGTTGACTTTGATATTTACCTTATTGACTTTGACTCTTTTGACTTTGATTGTAGTTGACTTTGACTATGGTTGACTTTGACCAATATGAATTTTAGGGGCTCAACAGATTCATAGCAATTTCTAGAGCAACAGCATGGCTTTTGGCAGAATAGATAAGAATTTGGTAGAGGACGGAGATTCCAACAACCTGGGCTCGTAACCCTGGTAATCATCCAATTCAGTGTCAGTTCTATCTACAATACAATCATATACGGTGGGAATGTGAGTAAGCTAAGGAATACAATCAGCAGAAGAAAGAAGCCAAGCTCAAGGCACCTATGGCCAATGTGGTGACTTTGGAATGTTTGGAGCCAAAAGCGTCAGTAGTCACCTGATCTCAGAAAGAGTATTCCAGTGGACCAAAAATGGATTACTTACCTTCTGCAAAACAAAAACAAACTTTGATGAAGGCAGTGCAGTGGGCAACCGAGTACCTGTCGCACTATGTGAACTCTCCACTGTTCCCAGTGGAATCTTTCGGAAAGAATCGTATAAGAAGTACAATTGGTACGAAAGTAGAAGGGATCTCGCGAGAGCCATCAATTGGTATTCGCCTACATATAGATCTCGCACAAAAATGAAGTTTAGAAGAACTAAAGCAAGGGCATAATGATTACGAACCATCAGTGAATACGCAGTATTGTGAAATTCTATAAGAATCACACATTAAATTGTCTTTAGGGGCATTGCTAGAACTAGTCCCTGCATTTCGGACACAGTTACTACAACAACTACGAAACAAATATATACCTTCTAAAAATCTGGATCCCTCAGTTTCAATGGTATGGAATGTGCCGGACCGAATCGTGGATTATGCGGTACCAATGATTATAGTGTAATATAAAAATAAAGTTATTCCAAAAGTTTTGATTGATGGGGTTTTTAGTATTAATATTGCATCTACCACCACGTGTAAGCAAATGGGTTTGAACAGTATTGACCCTACTCCCTTCTTTGTTCGGATGGCAGACCAATCATCGGTACAACCAATAGGGCTGGTTAAAGATATCCCTATTCGGATCGCACTAGTTCTCTTTAACATTACCTTTGTTGTACTAGAATTGAAGGGGAACAATTTAGATTATAACTTATTATTGGGCCAGCCATGGTTGCGCAATGCTAAAGTTCGTCAGAACTGGGATGAAAAGACAAGTACTTTCCAAAGAGGAAATGCCAAGTTTTCCATTCCTTTGGATGACAAGCAGCATTGTCTTCTGGAGCAAAAACCAGTGTTAGCAAAGCCTCCGCATATGTTGGATGGCCTCGATGAAGATGAGGAATAGTAGTTTTTGGAAGCCAATAGAGATCTACTATCGTTCAGGGTCATTGATGTGAATTCCATCATTAATTCTGAATGGGACAGTACGACAGCTGCAGTGTGTACGGAATCTCTGGAATTGCAGGAAGAGGAGTGCATCAAGCCGTTACTCAAAGATCCTATGGAGGATGGCCGAATACGCATGGAAGAGGATTCCTTAGAAGTGGTCAATTTGGGAACTCCAGAGGAGCCTGAACCAGTCTGAATTTATTCGAAGCTTGCTCCAAAATTCCGAACAGCCTTGATTTCCTTGTTACAACAGTATAGGGATGTTTTTGCATGGACATATTCTGATATGAAAGGTCTGGATCCTAAGCCTTATCATCATTGGATATTGCTTAAAACGGATGCCACCCTAGTGATTAGGTAGCGGTATAGAATGAATCCAAATTTCGCAAAACAGATCAAGCATGAGCTGGACAAATTGATAAAAGTTGGTTACATTGTTCTGATTGAGAATCCGGAATGGGTTTCCCCATAGTGATTGTCCAAAGAAAAATAAACAATTACAAATCTATGTGGACTACAGGAAACTCAATGCGGCCACTGTGCCAGATCCGTTTCCCTTACCATTTTTGGATAGCATGCTCGATGAGATTGCAAGACAAGGAATGAATTCATTCCTCGATGGATTTAGCGGCTATAATCAAGTCCGGATGGTAGACACAGACATCCCAAAAACTGCTTTTATTACAAACTAGGGAGTCTTTGCATGTACTATCATGTGGTTCGGATTACGGAATGCACCAAGTACTTTCCAACGCTGCATGCAACAAATCTTTGCCCCCTACCTTATTTCATTTATGCGTATGTTTTTGGATGCTTTCTCTGTTTCGAGAACTATGGCAGCTCATCTAGACCATTTACAAGCTTGTTTTGACTCCTATCATCAAGTGCACCTCTGTTAGAATCCAAATAAATCTACTTTTGTAGTGAAATGCGGCAAATTGTTGGGTCATGTAATTTTGGCAAAGGGCATTGCAGTGGATCCAAACAAGTTCACAGTCATCCTCGAAACTCCTACTCCCAAAACTCCCAAGGAGGTATTACGTTTTCTAGGTCAGGTGTAATGGCATGGTAAGCACTTAAGGGGTCTTGCTCATATAGTCATCCCATTAAACGAGTTGGCACGTGTGAAGCCGGTAGATTTTGTTTGGACACCAGAAGCATAATGAGCATTTGAGCACTTACGGAAAATGCTAGCCATCGCACCGGTACTGAAAGCTCCGGATTGGATGCAATCATTCCATGTATTTGTGGATGCTTTAGATCGCACTATTGAAAGTGTTTTGATGCAGAAGGAGGATAGAAGTTGGTTTCGCTCGGTGTACTATGCGAGTCGGAGACTCACTACGACTTAATAGAATTATTCGATGACGGAACGTGAATGCTTAGGACTCATCTACTCCATTAAAAAGTTCCAACATTACTTGTTGGGTCGTCCCTTCACTTTTCATGTCGATCACAGTGCGTTGTTATATTTGGTTAAACAACAAAATTTGGTAGGCCGTCTTGCTCGGTGGGTCCTGCTCTTACAAGAATTTGAATTTGATATTGTCCATCGCCCTAGTATTAGTCATGCGATTATAGATTTTCTTTCCCGCATCGATCATGGGGAACCTCTTGACGGAGTCGATGATAGTCTACCAGATGCGGAGGTTTGTTTAGTCGTTGAAGTGGAGACCTCACCTCTCACCTACCCCACATGGTATGAAGAAATGCTTAGTTTCCTAGAGAACGGTGTTGCTCCATCCTACTTAAGTCTGGCAGCACGAAAGAAACTTGGTCTTTGTAGTCGTCGGTTTACTGTTATTATGGGCGAAAATGTATGATAAGGATCCCACTCGCATTTGGATATGTTGTGTTCCTCCACATGAAGTGCAGGCCATCATTTCAGAGGCTCATGTTGGCAAAGCTGGTGGACACTTCACTCATTCGATTACGGTGCGAAAAATTCAACGGTCTGGCTTATGGTGGCCAACAATGTATTCTGATGTGCAAGAAGGGGTACAGACTTGCAATCCCTGCCAATGCTCTAGCGAACCTTGCGCTAGCCAGCACTTTCTGTTGCAGCCGATTTTGCCCCTTGAACCTTTTCAGAAATGGGGGTTGGATTTTATTGCTCCTATCAAACCCCCTGCTGCGCAGAATGTATAGACCGGGGCTCTATACATTCTCACTTGCACAGATTACTGTACACGTTGGGCAGAAGCATGGGCAACGAAGCAAGCTACTGCACGGACTGTGGCCCAGAAATTGCAAACAGATATCTTTTCGCGTTATGGTTTACTATTGGAATTGGTTTCCGATCAAGGAATGCATTTTCTGAATCAATTGCTTGTTGAACTTACCGCAAATTATCAAATTAAGCATAAATTTAGCTCTCCTTATTATCCTCAGACAAACGGATTGGCGGAAACTACTATCAAGATGTTACTGCAAATGCTTCAGAAATTGTTGTTGGATTCAATAGATCAGTGGGAATTGATGCTTCCCATTGTCCTTTGGGCATACAGAACTACTTATAAAGTTTTCGTGGGTAGCACACCGTTCAAATTGCTTTACGGGCAAGAGGCAATACTCCCCTTTGAATTCGTAGTACCTAGTCCTCGGATTGCGGTGATGAAATGGTTGGTTCCGTAGGAGTCTTTTGCATATCGGATGGAGCAGTTGCGGCATCTAGATGAATAGCATTATCATAGCCTTTTACTGCTCTAGGAAGTGCAAAGCTGTCAGAAGTTGTGGCATGATTGTAATCTTCAGACTAAGATTTTTGGCCCAGGGGATTTAGTCCTGTATTTTTATTACAAGATGAAGCGAAAGATCGATAAGCTGAAATAATGATGGACAGGTCCATTCTGGATTCATGAGATGTGCGGTCTTGGTTCATTCCGATTGGCTACATTAACCGAAGAAATTCTACCGATGGTTCAATTAATGGGTCTAAGCTCCAGCCCTATCAGTGTTCTTGCTTATATATATATATATATATATATATATATATATATATATATATATATATATATATATATATATATATATATATATATATATATATATATATATATATATATATATATATATATATATATATATATATATATATATATATATATATATATATATAGATAGAGGATCACGAGATCTCAAGCATGATGTGTAGTTTAAATATTTAACATGCAGATGTACAAACAATTAACGGATGGGGGCGGTTGCAATGCTTCAAATCTGATGATGAGTCCTTATTTTGCGAGCCAATAATCAGTGCGGATTCGTGAGTTATGATCCCTTGATCACCCATCATGATGGAGACTCGCAGTTCGCTACAGAGACAAGCAGGGCATAAAAGGCTACACACTCTGTCGAATCCGGCTCATTTGGCAAATTTGCGAGCATAGCGACTACAGCAAGCAGAGCAACTACAACGAGCGGAGCGCAGACATTACATAGAGCTTTCGTGCGTACAAAAGATAATTTTGTGTTGACCTCCATAGGTGTAGAAATTTCCTTGCAATCCTCCATGTTCAATGCCTTCACTATCTATGTGGCATACTTTTGTTGAGAGATGAAAATCTCCCCTGGTTCTTGCCAAACTTCAAGGCCTAAGTAGCAATCACTAAGCCCAAGTCAGCCATTTCAAATTTTCAACTCAGGGCATCTTTCATTTCTTGAAGAAGAGCATGAGCGTTTCCTGTAATCACAAGGTCATCTACATAGAGCACAAGCACAATTGCCTTCCGTCCTCTCTTTAGAACATACAAGTTGGCATCAGAAGCACATCTTTTGAAACCTAAATCCAAGAGATACTTATCTATCCGTTGGTACCATCATATGTATCATATAATTATATATATGAAATTTCAATGCCTTTCAAATCAAAGTTACATAGAATCTATGGGACCGTACCTTATTGGTGACCCTAACTTTTTCTAGACTAAAAATACAAAGCGGAGAATATGAAACTCTGTTTAAGAACTTAAGCCGTTTTGGATCTTTCGTTGTGGTTGAGATGATACTGATCGAGACATAATAATCGTCAAAAAAAAAAATCGTTCTTTGCTCCTTTTATTGTCATCAAATCACAAGTAACAATTAAACAAGAGTTACTTATGAAAGTGTAGCATATAAATGTTTTGGCGCCCGTTCATTAAAATATACACTGTAGGGCATTCGCGATGTTATAAGGAAATATGAAAGATGGGCGAGAAAAAGACACATAATCATCAAACAAACTTATACTTGGTTATTATTATGGTAGGAGCAGTTATTTATTGCGATCTATATACGAACAATCTGGAAATGTAGAAATACGTCTATTGGCTAGAGTGGAAGGAATGGTGTCGATGCAAAAATGTGGATTATTTTGAAAATAGTGAGGAAAATTTTGAATATATAAATGATTCATATTAGAAAAGAATTTGAAAAGAATGGCTATACTATCGACAACCTTAATGACCTGGAGGATGTTTGACAATGAAAAGTGACATCCTTAAAGAAAGATCTCTTCTATTTGTTCTTTCATTGTTCCCTTTTTTTTATGCGTTTGTTTTTCACACCTAGGCTCATTATGCTTAGAGAGAGAGAAAAAAATAAAAGGAATTAAGAGATAATATAAAATGAATATACACGATATTATATTTTCAAGTTTTTGTTATCTTCTCATACGATCAATCAAGCAAGCCCTATTTCACTTTATTGCATACCTTGAGCAATGATGCAGATTTACATGATGCACTTGTTGATGAGAGAGCTGATATTGAGGAGGCAAAAACTATGTCAAAATGGCTAGTGCAGACTTCGCATGATAGCAAATTAGATGCACCTCTATCATATCATACTTGTTCAGGCTCTCATAGTGCCTCTTTTGCATCAAATTCCTATGCTATGGCTATGTCTAGTCTATCTGATGAGAATGAGCCTGTATCATTTGATGAAGCACAAAATTCTGAAAATAGAATGGTTGTTATGCAATCAGATTATGATGCTATCATGAAAAATGGTACCTATTCTTTATGTGACTTGCCTCCTAGCAAGAAGGCCATTGGCACTAAGTGGGTATACAAGCTGAAGCATAAGTTTGATGGAACACTTGATAGCTATAAGGCTGGGCTTGTTGCAAAGTGTTATGCTCAAGAAAGAGGCATTGATTTTGATGAGACCTTTGCTTCTACATGTCGAATGACTATTGTTCATAGCATTTGTGAACTTGTGGCTCATCATGGTTGGAATGTACATCAGTTGGACATTAAAACTGCATTTCTGAATGGTGATTTGCATGAAGAAGTGTATGCTTTTCAGTCTCGTGGCTTTGTGCTAGAAAATCATCTAAATTCACCCAAGTTGGATCTTCAACTAGATATGTGTGCCACTTTATCAAAATATCTAATATAGATCTATTTCTAAGTAATCTTTCCCTCCTATCTAATACTATCTCAATTGGAGGCTCAAAATATCCATCATCAGCTTATGATTGTCCTACAAAACATGAGCAACATTGGGTCCATATCTTTTAAGTAAGCTAACATGAAATACACGATGCATATTTAAAATTCCAACAAATAAGTAAGAGATCCAATATTTCTCAAAACTTCAAAAGGACTTGCATATCATGGACAATGTCTATGATCCTTCCCTAGCAACAATTTAGATCAGTGAGGATTGACTTTAAGAAATACCATGTTATCTGTTTGAAATTCAAGTGGCCTTCTCTTCAAATCGTAGAATTCTTTTTTGCCTTTTTTGAGCTTCTTTTATGTGTTGCTTAATTTTCCAAGTTCTTCATCCAGCTTCTCAAGCATTTCTTTAGATACTTCTACTTTATTTGGAAACCCAAAAAATGAAGGTGGAGTCAAACAATTATAACCATACATACCTCAAAAGGAGTCATTTTTTATATATGCATGACATGCACTATTGTACCCAAACTCGACTAAGGGAAAATATTCAGTCTAATTATCGTGCTTTTCATTCACATACATATGCAACATGTCTTCAAATACCTAATTAACCCTCTCGATTTCCCCATCAGTTTGTGGATGGAAAGTTGTACTCAGACGAAGTTGAGTTCCAATCAATGAAAATGTTTCTTTTCAAAATTTTGATGTGAATCTAGAGTCTCTATCAAAAATTATGTTTTTAGGCATTCCATGCAATCAAAAAATTTATTTTACAAATAGTCATGCAACATTCAAGGCAGTATCAGTCTTTTTCATAGGAAAGAAATGTGCCACCTTGGTAAGTCAATCAACTACCACAAATATGGTATCATGTTTACTTCTATTCATAGGTAATTTAGCAATGAAGTACATAGAGGTAGACTCCCACTTCTCATTCGGAACATCCAAAGGTTGTAGCCTTCTAGGCATTCTCTTAAACTCAAATTTCACTTGTTGGCACTTTAAACATTCTCTAACATATTTTTTGATTTCTTGCTTCATACATGGCCAGAAGTAAGAATATTTTGTTTTAACATAGGTCCTTTAATAACTTGGATGTGCAAAAAAGGTGCAACATGAAAATCGTGTAATATATGAGCTTTCAATGAGAATTTAGAAGATTTGCATTATGGATTGTTATAATATAAAGATCCATTATGCAAATGGAATTTGTCTTGATACATCAATCCCTTATTTGCATGCAAAAAATTCAAGATAGGTGCATAAAAAGGGTCATATTTCAGTTCTTCTTGAATTTGAGTGAGAAAATCAAAATTTATTATAGAAAGGAGATTACATGAAGGTTTTTGACTCAATGCATTAGCAACATATTTTCCTTACCAACCAAATAATTAATATTAAAATCATACTCGCTTAGTAATTCAATCCAATGCGTTTGCCTATTGTTAAGCAGTGGTTGTGTGAAAATGTATTTTAGACTCTAATGATCTTTTTTCAATTCAAACTTAACCCCTATAGTAGATGACTCCAATGCATAAGTGCATGTACAATAGCAAGCATTTCTAGATCATGAGTAGGATAATTAAGTTCATGTTTTCTTAATTTCCTTAATTCCTATGCCACCACCCTACCATCTTGTGAAAGAACAATCCTATTTGACTACCACTTGCATCACATGCAACCAGAAAAGGCTTTCCCATTTCTAGTATTTTCAAAACACAATTTTCAATGACTTTTTGTTTCAATGATTCAAAATGACCTTTGACAGGTGTCACTCCACACAAATCCTACATTCTTTTTAGTCAACTTTGTGAGGGGATTAGTTATCTTAAAGAAATCGTTAATATGTGCTACTTCATATTGTGAAAATCCTAAAAACTTCTTACATCCCTTAACATTTTATGAATTGTTCAATCAAGTATTGTTTTCAATTTATCCTAGTCTATATGAATTCCCTCTTTAGATATGAGTCTTCGTAGGTACACAAGTTTATCCTTAGCAAAGAAACACTTAATATTCTTTCCATACAATTCTATTCATCTTTAGAGTATAAAAATATATCATCAAGAAATTCTAAGATGAATTCATCTAGATAATCATGAAAAACAATGTTCATCAAGCATATGAATGTAGTAGGAGTGATTTTTAGTCCGAAAGGTAAACATGTAAACTCCCAATGGCCATAACATGTTCGAAAATATTGAGCATTGTTCCCGGAGTTGCCACGTGCCAAAATAAAGTTATAGAAGGGTGATTTGCAGAGCATCTTAATTTTGTTATAGAGAAGCAAATTGCATGAAATTGGTTGGCTCTTAAAGTGCATTGAATGTTCTTATATTTACAATTTGATTCATTCAATTATCATTTTTGGTGTGTGTTTAATGGCTATTAAAGTTGGGGGTGTTTGCATTTTTTACAAAATAGGAATGTGTAGAAATTGAAGAAAAGCTAAAGTAAGCAACTTGATGAATGTATTTCTCTCACTCTAGACATGCAAATGGAATGCTTTCACTTGTACTAGGTTATGTGGAGTGTGTATATGATGTTATAGTGATGAGTTGCATTATTTATGCGTATATGATATATATGAATGTATGCTAAACATGGCCCTCAATGAAGATTTGATATGCAAGGATTTGAGGAGAATAATGCATGAAATATATGGATTTGAAGATGTATGGTAATGTGTTTGATGGTAATTATAAACTTGAATTAAAATACATAAATCAAGATCCTTGTGAGGTTGTGTGCTCACATACACTTCCACATCAACACACCATGCTTTCCTGTCATTTGTTCCATCAATGTTATCAAATCCTCATACATGCTTTGAGGTCTCAAAAAAGGTTAAAAATTTGCAAGAATACTACTTGAGGATTATATGAAAGTTTGATATTTGCATTTAAGGTTTGATTCTCAAAATTGTCTGCTTGCAAGGAATGTTTGCCTATAAGGGTGAGTTGTTTGCACGAAGAATTGTGGTGTGTTTCTTATGACATATATAGGAACAAAGGCATTAGACAAAGCCTTGGAATGGCTCAAGGTGATCCAAAGGAGTGTCAAAGCTCAGAATGAAGACTTAAGGAGAAATGAAGCTATTGGTCATTGCATTAGAATTCCCCAAAGGTAAAAGTGATTGCTTTTGATAATTTGTAAGAGCAGCATTAAGTGCATGTACATTTTCTAGTCATTTTGAGCATGAAATTGGAAGATATAGGTATTTACTAAGTCACTTTGAATGTGACATTGGAAGATATAAGTGCTTGCTAAGTTACTTGAGTGTGACATTGGAAGCTTAAGGTCTTAGAAAGACATAGACAAGCAAGAAAGTTGAAGACTTCCAAGAGAGTTGCCTATTTATAAGAGGTATATGTCTTTGTATGTATCTCTTGTTGGTATTTGAAAGCTTGTAGGATCATTTGTGAGAGGCTACACTTGAACCATAAAATCCTTGTTTAGGCTTGAACCAAGAGAAAAATCCAGGACACTTTCAATTCGAAAGTGAGAAGGCCTCTTGAAGAGACAAAAGCATTTTCTTGTTGATGGTTGGTTGGAAGAATTGCTCTTATTTTCAAGTATAAAGAATAAGTACCCTCAAGCCAAAAAGGGAAGGTATCTGGGAACCTCATCCCTTGAAGCTTGGAGAAGTAGGACGCTTGTGGGAGGTGTCTTCACCATCATCAAAGAGAGGAGTGTTCTTGGAGCACCTAAATTCAAGACAAAGGAAGCAAGCAATCCTTTGTGAGAAGCAAAGGAAGTTGAATTGCAGCCATAAAGTAAAGGTTTGGTTGTTCTTATCAAAGAGCAAGGAGTCTTGAAGACTAGGAGAAGAAGGCTAAAATATCATTGAAGACATTCAATCTAATTGAGAAGCTTGGAGAAGGATTCTAGGGGTATGTAGAGGAGACATCCTCATATCAAGGGGGAGACTCAAAAAGATTCAATGATCAAAGACAAAAAATTCAAGGTAATCTCTATGTGTTTGGAATGTTGAAAAAATTGGCACATGTTCTATGGAAGAATTTGCAAAGACGAAAAGAGCTAGAGAGATCAAAAGAGAAGAACCGGGAAACCATTTATGAAGGAAGAGATATCCACACAAAGACAAGAGGTGAAAGAAGCTTGGGAGAGCAAATCACATCAGTCACCATTGATGGAAAAGAGCCCGACTCAAGGGAGCTAAGCTATCAAGAAGACAAAGTGGAAATGCAATTTTCAACAGCCCACTATGTGAAAGAAGATCAAGAAGAGTTCTTTGAAGAGAAGATAGAGCAAAGGAGAAGCAAAGAAGATCAAAGATTTGAAGACCAAGGTTTTCAACCAAGATGAAGCCAAGACAAGTCATTTAGAGAAAAGTAAAAGGTGATAGAGAGCAAAGGGGAATGAGAAGTTGAAGATGAAGATTTGAAGACAAAAGAAAGTAAAACGAAGATTGTTGAAGCAAATACAAATTCACAAGGAGGAAAAAAAGATCATGAAGAGAAAGATTTGCAAATACAAGAGGATTCAAAAAGAGAGAGACAAAGCTTAAAGAGAGAAGAAGAAGAAATTATAAAAGAGATCCTTTCGAAGATAGAAGACAAAGACCACAAAGAGGCAAAGAGAGCGACAAAGGAAAAAGACAAAGAGTCAAGCTTGGAAGATGAACGTAAAGAGTCAAGCTTGGATAGATCTTGCTTGGGAAGCAAGATACATTTCTAGTCAACTTTCCTTCTGCCATACACTCATGTATGGATTAGATGCTTTCCTATTTTCCAAAATCATAATTTGGAGATAGTCAACAAAGAGGATGAAGTTTCCTTGAAGGTGATGAAATATTGGATAGATAGCTATCATCTATGGACTTCTAGATTTCATGGATTTCAAGTTCAAGGTAGATTTGGAAGATCAAGTATAATCTAGTTGCGGCTACATCTTAGAAAGGAAGTATATGAAGCTCTTAAGAAGAATGACTTCATATGGAAGATTGCATGGATCTTCCCAATTTCAACTTGAGGGGGAGTGTTGAAAATGTACAAGCTTCAATTGTGAAGCTTCGCTTCAAGTTTTGCATCTCATTAGTTTGTTGCATCATCCAATTTCACTTAGAATAAATTTCTCTTGTATAGAGCATGATAACCACCTCTTATTTCATTTAAGCTAGATATTAGCTTATGAGTAAGTCTAAAGTAAAACCAAATGACATGAAAGCTACACAAATGAATTTACAAGCCCATCTATATGGTTGAGCATGGATTTGAGGAGCAAATTATGGAGAATGGATCACCAAAATTGAAGCACCTAATTTTGGAGATGATAAGAGCTGAGAATGAGGAGTTATCTACTCACTTTGACTGAGAGAATCTCTCCTCCTACCTACTCTACCTTCCCCACTCAAGATCCATTCTCTACACTCTATATAAAGGGAAGATCAGCCCGCTACCTTCTTGAGCTCCTCTACTCATAGGAGTGTCCATTCTAGTCCTCATCTCCATCATATGATTGACAATACTCTTCACATTGTGTAGTTGAACTGCTATCTATACTCCTACCCTCAATAGAGTGATGGTAGCACACTATATGTATAAATTTCTTAGTTCAATCTATATGTTCATTATCTCTCTCTCTTTGTTCATTGAAGGAGTACTTGTTCTTGTGTGTATCTTGAAGGAAGTTTACAACAAATGATCTTGAATTTGCATGAAGTGATCATATACACTTACATATTGATAGAATGCATATACATACATCTAAGCATTGATTGCACATACGTGAGCTTACATTTACACCTAGCTTATGAGGCTTGGAGTTGTGGAAAGTACTTCGTCTTGAAGGATCTTGGAGTTATACATAGTCATGTGAAGGTATTTGAATATTCTCATTATATATGAATAAGATTTGAAGTGGTTTATTGAGTTGCAAGAAGGTTTTCTATGAATTGTTGACAAACTGCAAAATGATGTAGAGGACTTGATTGAGCATGCCCTTGCAAATGCTGCAAAGGTCCATATTATAAGATTAATATATGCTTGGATAGTCAATTGGATATGCTCATAAATACAATTAGAATCACAAAAATATCATGTTCTATGTGTATTTTATAGTAATGCAAAGATGAGGGTTTGTGCATTGATTTCAAGTCTTAGAGTTGCAAGGTTGAAAACTTGCAGAGAGCTGATTTGGGCAAGTCTTTTTTAATGTCCATAAAGGTCAAGATTGAATTCTAATTTTCATGTGTACCTACTTTTAGTTCCAAGTGAAATCTCATATTTACAATTTTTGGTGTGACTTGTATGAGTGTGCAAAGTAGGGGTGCTAAGCATTGTTCCCAGGGTTGCCACTACTAGAATTAAGTTATAGAAAGGTAATTTACAAAGGCTCTTAAATTTGTTGTAGAGATGCAAAATTGCATGAAACTGGTTGTATCTTTAGATGCATTGAATGTGCTTCTGTTTACAAGTTGATCCATTCAATTATCAGTTTTGGCGTGGATTTTATGGTTGTTCAAAGTTGGGCATGTTTGCATTTTTGACAAAACTAGAATGTGTAGAAATTGAAGAAAAGTTAAAGCAATTTGAGGAAGGGATTTCTCTCAATCTAGAGATACAAACGGAATTTTTTCACTTGGACTAGGTTGTGTGGAGTACTTATATGTTATATTGATGAGTTGCATTATTTATACTTACATGATACATATGAATGTATGCTAAATACGGCCCTCAATGAAGATTTAATATGTAGGGATTTGAGGAGAATAATGTATGAAATGTGTGGATTTGAGGATGTATGCTAATGTCCTTGATGGTGATTATAAAATTTAAATAAAATACATAAATCAAGATCTGTGTGAGGTTTCGTGCTTACATACGCGTCCGCATCAACACACCACACTTTCTTGTCATTTGTTCCATTAATGTCAAGCTCAATAGAGACCTCGATGCATGTTAGGTTAGCAACCATCACCCCCATCCAATGTTATTTAGATGAAATACATTGCGATAGAAG
Organism: Ceratopteris richardii; assembly: GCA_020310875.1. Taxonomy (NCBI): domain Eukaryota; kingdom Viridiplantae; phylum Streptophyta; class Polypodiopsida; order Polypodiales; family Pteridaceae; genus Ceratopteris; species Ceratopteris richardii. The sequence continues at coordinate 39,407 of MU261982.1, forward strand.
AGAATTTGAGTAGAGCAATAGTCCCAACTATCACGAGGAAGGAGATAAGGAAGAGAGCTCACACACACACTCTCACTCTCAAGGAGAAGCGCACACACAGATTGAGGCAAGGAAGAATGATCTTCTTCTTCTTCTATTACATAAAAAGTAATGTACAAGAATGACCTCAAAACAAGAATACAACCAGTGCAATATATAGAGATCAGTACATAAGGAAAAATCTAATGTCCGCGGTTGAGTGAGCTCACAAGTAACAAATGTGCCATCACTCTCGGTAGATAAATCTAATAAAGCTCAATGAAGTGTCCCTTACACATACCGGTGTGACCACTATACATGTCAGAGAAACAAAAAATTGATACGTGTCATCCTCGATCATCACACGTTGAGCTTGATATCTCAGCACGAACTTCCCCACTGATCTCAAAAAGTGACCCAAATACTCAAAGTTTTGACTTGAACCATGTGGATAGACTATCAGCCTACTACATGGAATCACTTGAGCATAATGAGATCTATCCATACAAAACTCCATTAGAAGCTACTTGGGAGCCAAAATACTCGAATGTCATTAAAGAACACAAGCAAAAATAATTGAAATTGCATCTCAAATGCACTTTAGAAATGATGTTCAAGGCTTATCAAGCATGAATTCAAGAAGGATCAAATGTGGTAAAGTTAGATAAATGTTATCCTAGAGTGGATCCCAAGATTGAAAGGCTAAGCTTTGTGCAAAAATGATGGAACTAGCTCAAGCTATGTTTGAAACAAGTCATATTTTCAATCATATGAATTGCGTGAAGCCATAGTTTACATTTTGAAGGACTTTGAAAAAGGATATAGCAATTAGTAGCTAAACTCAAGATTGTAGCTACTCTAGAGGCTTAAAGTAGTGGAAGTAAAAGGATAAGCTTACCACCTCGGGAATCTTATGTTCCTAATTCTACAAATGAAGGAATTCCTTCCTCTATTAATCATTACTCCCAAGAGTTCTTGAAAGAGATACAAGAGGAGAAAGGGCTAAAGAGAGTGAGAATCCTCCTCCTATTGAAGTAATGGATGATCTTCATGATCAATTTCCAAAAGACATTCCCTCTATCTATGGGGAGCAAGAAGACTTGCAGTCAAGCAAATGATTAGACTTTGAATCCAATTCCTTGCAAGAATTGCCTCACTTAATAGGCCCATGGGAGTCTAAGTCTATTCATATGAGAGCCCCCACAATCATGGTTATGAATCAGTTCTACCAAGGAACACAGAAGTAGTAAAGAATATTAAAGTGCAATGTCATCTCACTTTAGAGGAGCTACTCAAGATTAAACCTAAGTTGTGGAAATATATATCCAACCAAGTGTCAGAAGTAACTAAGTCTCAATCTCAGGTAGAATAACATAAGGTAGTGCCATCGATACCCTTGGATAAGATAGGAGATATGAATGAAGGTGAAGAAGTAAATACCTATCTTCCTATCACATATCAGGGTTACACAATGAAGGTTATTCTAGATTCAGGTGTAGGAGTTGCGATTGTTACTACCTCCCTATGGAAGCACTGAAGCAAGCCTACTCTTAGACCCACTAGAATGAAATTACAAATGGAAGAGGGACATATTGAGAAACCCCTAGGTTTGTTAGAAGGAATAACTATCACCACTTGTGGTGTAGAGTTTGAACATACATTTACCATATGTGATTTTGGGAAGTATTATGCCTATGAGATGATTTTAGGAAGGCCATTTATTAGACAACTATATATAATGCAGGATTGGGGAACCAATTCTTTGTACTTATAGCATTTAGGGGTCACTAATAAAGTCAATCTCAAAAACTATTCATGACGAAGCACACTTGTGGATGTGTAAAGTTGGAATGCAAGAAGAAAGGAGAGTAAATGCTAGAAACATAGGTACTGACAAAAATCCAAGATGTATTCATGACCCAACCTATGCACGTATGGTATTTCCAGACAAACAATTTGAACCCCATGGTTTGGTAGAAATCCTAGCAATAATGGACATAGTTGTCAATGAGGATCAATGGACACCCCATTGCCATGAAGATGGCTATGACATCTCGATTTTCACAATAGAAACACTTATGATTGATTTGGTTATAGAAGAGTGCAAGCCTAGCACATCTATAATCAAAAAAGTGAGTGATCAGGATGATGAATCCACCCATTTGCAACTCAAAGGAGGAATTTCTTTATTTGATATAGGCTAGGACTCTCATAGGATTCCAATGACCTTAGAAGCTAAGCCAACCAAGCAGAAGCCATACAATATAAGGAAAACTACACACCCAAGATCAAAGAGGAAATTGATCACTTGATATTAGCTCAATTCATCTATGAAATTGAGCACAACAAATAGGTGTCCCCCATTGTGGTAGTACCCTAAAAGAATGGCAAATTGCATGTGTGCAATAACTTGAAGAAATTTAATGTAGCCACCATAAGAGATAGTTATCTGCTTCCTATCACTGAGGACCTCTTAGAACGAATTGTAGGTAAGGAAGTTTATAGCTTCCTTGATGGATTCTTGGGTTACAATCAAGTAGAAATTTCCCCAGAAGATCAACAGAAGACGGCATTCTCCATGGAGTAGATAGATAGATAGATAGATAGATAGATAGATAGATAGATAGATAGATAGATAGATAGATAGATAGATAGATAGATAGATAGATAGATAGATAGATACATAGATAGATAGATAGATAGATAGATACATAGATACATAGATAGATAGATAGATAGATAGATAGATAGATAGATAGATAGATAGATAGATAGATAGATAGATAGATAGATAGATAGATAGATAGATAGATAGATAGATAGATAGATAGATAGATAGATAGATAGATAGATAGATAGATAGATAGATAGATAGATAGATAGATAGATAGATAGATAGATAGATAGATAGATAGATAGATAGATAGATAAATAGATAGATGGATCGATAGATGGATGGATGGATAGATAGATAGATAGATAGATAGATAGATAGATAGATAGATAGATAGATAGATAGATAGATAGATAGATAGATAGATAGATAGATAGATAGATAGATAGATAGATAGATAGA